>MU224921.1:394240-445386 GCA_018584345.1 Thuja plicata
TTTAAGAAGCATGGGAGGATGGCTTGAGAAGGTGGACCTTAAGAAAGTCCAGCTTGAGAAAGTGGACTTTCTCAAGTGGGTGGAGTTGCTAAGCATTCCCTAATGGAATGTGACAACATTAGGAGATTGGTTAGAGAAGAATTTAGGATTAGGATTAGATTAGCATGGGTGAATGGGTTGAGAAGGGTTAGAACCCAAGGTAGAAGTGGTTGAGATAGGTTAGGTTGGGGTTTAGGGGAATATTAATAAATGAAATAAACTTATTTAATTCATTTAGAAATATAGGAATTGATTATTTAAACAATGAAATTGCTTTTTAATAATTAAGGGACTATAGCCATTTTAATTAAATTAAAGAGGCTAGGGGAATAGGTTAATTGCAAGTGGGTAATTGATTTTGGGATTTATTTAATTCCTTTATAATTAAATACTATAGCCATATTTGATTTTGGTTTGAATTGATTTAAATTGTATGGCTATAATAGTTAATATAAATCAGTGATAAAAATCACCTAGGATATTAAATAGATTAGAATAATTATGCCAAGCAGTAACAGGGTCGTTTGGACATAATCGAGGGTATGATCACATTTAGGGAAAATAGGGTCTATAGTTGGAACATACCAAATTTAGGTGGTTACATTAGTTATCCTATTTATTTCCCTAAAATCATTACACATTCTCCACTTACCTCCCTTCTTAGGAGCCAACACCACTGGGACAACACATGGGCTAGTTCTCTTCCTTATCAAGCCTTGGTCCAAAATATCTTGGACTTGTCTAGCTATCTCCTTGTTTTGGTCTGGTGTCATCTTGTATGGAGCCTTGTTTGGCAAAGATGATCCTGGCATGAGGTCAATTTGATGAATTATCTCCCTATTTGGTGGAACGGTGGCTAGTGTACCCTCACAAATTATGTCCTTGAACTGGTCTAATAGTTCTCTTACCTCCCATGGTATATGTGCCTTCTCATGAGACTCCTCCTCCTTTGGCTTTAGCAAGATTGCATAACCAACTTATTCTTCCTTCATATCCCTTAGAAATTCTTTTCCACTCAATAACATAGCACTAGATTCTTCCTTCTCCATTGTATCCTCTTCTAATATGGATTGCATTTTGTAAGTGACCCTATTTTTCTTGAAGGTGTACTTGTTGTCTTTCCCATTATGGACTGCATCTCTGTCATACTGCCATGGTCTGCGAAGAAAAAGATGGAAAGCATCCATTGGAAAAACATCACATAGGATCTTGTCATGATACTTTCCAATGACAAATTCCACCCACACTTTTTCTTTGAATAAGATATTCTGGCCCTTATTCAACCATGTGACTTTGTCGGGACATTCATGTGGAATTTTAGTGAGCTTTAACTTCTCTACTACCTCCTCTAATATAACATTGTCTGTAGATCCTAAATCAATGAACACCTCACATAATTTTCCCATTATCTTGCACTTGAACCTGAAAAGAGCCCTTCTTTTCTTGTGTCCATCCTTAGTGGGTTCTTTAATTAGTATTCTTCTAAGCATCAAACTTTCACCTTTCTCTGAATCCAGACTGACCTCTAAATGCTTGGTGTTGTCCTCCTCTTGGACATAGTTGATACTCTTCTCTCCTTGTGAGGATGCTGGCTTATCTAGACACTTGTATGTAGGGTGCCCCAACTATCCACAATTGTAACATTTCATGGAAGAGAAATGATATCCCCTTCCAAAACCTTCTGTCCTTCCGCTGCCACTATTATAGGAACCCCTTCCTCTATTATTGAATCCACCTCTATTGTTTGACTCCTATCCCTGATCTACATATTTGGAGTCACCTTGACCCCTAATATCATTGCCTCTACCACTTGAACCTCCTCTATGGCCACCTCTATTATCTCTACCCTTTCCTCTACCTTTGGAGCTAGAATCTTGTCTTTTCTTTATTTTTTCTTCCACCTTCAAAGCCCTTTGAAAACAACTATGAATGGAAGTTAGGGTAAAGAGACTAAGCTCTTCTTGGATGTTCCACCTTAATCCATTAAGGTATCTTGCCACTTTAATAATTTCTATCTCCCGAATTCTTGATCTGAGACAAAGTTTTTGAAATTCTTCGGTATAGGCTGACATATCTAGCTCTTTCTGCCTAAGATTTTGCCTCTTCTTATGCAGTTGGATGTCGTAATCCTCTGGAAGATAATAATCCTTCACTTTTTCCATCATTTTTTTCCAATTTTTTATGGGCTTCTTTCCCTCTTTCTCTCTTTCTTCCTGCAATAACTTCCACCATGTAAGTGCTTTCCCTCTTAGCCTTGACTTGGCTATCTTCACCTTTTGGGCTTATGTAATCCCATCACACTCAAAGTGATTCTCCATTCCTTCAAGCCATTCCATAACCATTTCAACATCCATCTTGCTAGAGAATATTGGGATGCCCTCTAGAGCCTTTCCACTTAATTCCCTAAGTGCTTTGAGGAATGGTTCCTCAGGTAGAAGAGAATCAGACTCTAGTTCTATTTCCTCTTCCACTAGTTTCTTTCCCTTATCTATCCTTTCATGCATTTCTTCTCTCAATTTACTAGCAGTCTTAACCACTTCTACCATCTTGATCTTCATTTCCTCCATTGCTTCTTCAAGAAACCTATTCTTGATTTGTTGCTCTGACAAATCTTTGGCCAACTCTTCATTGGTCACCATGCTGGACTCACCTATGGACTCACTCCAATCTGACATACACCAATTCAGTCACTCAATCCTTTCAATGGCTCTGATACCAATTTGATGAGGAGCTGCTCTCCTAGAACCTTTTGGCTCTCTCCAAGACCTTCACTAGGTCTCTCTTAGGGTCTCTTTCTCTATCCTAACTAGAGGATTCTTTCCTAATCCTCTAACTCCCTAGGAACTTCCCATCAACTTCAAACTCAACTCCTTACACTCTTACTTAGCTTCCTTGCAACCATGGCTTCACAAGCCTCCTATCACTCCTATTATGTCAAATTCCTAAGGTTAGGCTTTCCCACTCCCCTTAGGTCCAATCAAACTCATATGAATCTAATTTGATGAATCCTTCAACCATTTTCCAATCGAGACCCAAAATCAAGCTCTTTGGCCCTTGTAGCCTTTTAAGGCATATTAGCCCTCCAAATCACTAAAAAGGTTTACTTTCTCCCACAAAACCTTAACACTCCTAGAAAAAAATTGGATATTCTATGTGGGTTTTTCCTCCCCTTAAATATTTTCTAGGTCTCAAATCTCAGTAGAGTCTGTACAGTGGATTTCTACCAAATCCCTAAAAATAAGGGTTTCAAAGGCATGTAGACTGGTTTGACAACTTGGTATTCTTTCTCCAATCAGATGGTCTCCTCTAAAATTATCCTTCCATAAGAAGGTCTACACCACATTCCTCTACACTCCTCTAATCTTTATTGTCTCATACCAATCACTCTGCAATCTCCATTGCCACTGTATTGTTCAGATACCCTAACCATAATGCTTACCACTCGCCTAGGGCCTGGATGTTCTCAAGCTTCCTCTGCACACACACACACACACACTCCAAAAACCATATCTATATAGTATAGACAAGGCCCTAATTGATTCCAAGTGGTCATGGAGTTTGAGCCATGGGAACTCCAAAGAAACCCATTATTTACATAACTGGACCAAAACTGGCCAGTGAACTTGCAAAACACAAATAATTTAAAAAAACCTAACCAAAAAGTACAATCTACCAAAATAATACCACAAAAATCTTGGAAACTACATTGAAAACACTATCCAATCATTCATTCATTCCATTCAATCCAATAAAGTGATGGATGATGGCTCTGTCACAAAATTACACTGCAAATTGATCCTTCTTTGTAATAAGTCTATACAAAATAAAATCTCACTGTCAGATTAGGGTTGGATTCACATTATATACTCCTATCCCATCTGTCTGGACCATTTGGTCAGGATTTGGGTACCTTAATGGCTGATTCCTAAAATCTAGGAAATGTTGTCATGACAACTTTTGTCAAAATTGCAACTTTCACATTTTGAGTGTCCTAACTGGTTCCAAACTTTACCAATTGACCTCAAATGGTTAGAAAAAAAATAAAACTTATAAATCCTCCCAATTTGGGACTTTGGTCAACTCTTTGACTTTTGAGTTGACTTCTAGGCCTTAGACTCCTAGAATCAAATAGACTCAAACAACACAACCCTAATCTTTCCAAACATAAACCACACCTCAAACACACACTAGGGACTTTATATTTTAGTCCTTATTCATGGATGGTTGGACAAACCAACCTACAAGAAAAAAATGATTAAGATCTTTCAACAGACCTTAAGGGTGGTCGTGCACCACCAAGCATGCTGCAATATTAATGAGCAACAGAAACAAGCTTGAAATTCAGAGGGGGACAGGACTGGTACTCCAATAGGTACTCCAATATATAAATGGACACCTCAAATAAGGATGTATGATAAAAAAATAAATTACAGTAATTTTGTAGACTTCTTTTTGGTGCCATTATACAAAAAAATAATAAGCACTCCAATGCCCAGATTGTCTGCTTCATGTAGGGATTGCATCCAACTTGGAAGAACAATTCAATTGGCTGACTGGTACTTAATGAAAGAATACACTGTGCTAAGGTTTTACGAATCATAAATACAACCTTACAAACTTCTAATGCATGTGACAAATAGGGTGTTTGTAGTACAATATATACTACAACTTGAGAGCACAGATAGACCCTTCACTGGCCAGTCAAAGAAGAACATATTCCCTTCCTTACCTTTCTCAATTGGAGGGTTAACATTTGAGAGAAATACATTCAAAGTGGAAAATTGTTTTTTAGAAATTTTTCAATTTGATTTAGAGTGGTACTAGAAGTATGATCCACTCAACGTCATTCAAACAATACTTGTTGCTAATAAGAACTCTGCAAACTTATTTCAACATGAAAGTAAACCATTGCTAGAGAACTTGAAAAAAAAGGATAGTTGGGATGACGTTACAAAAGAGATGGGGAAATTTTCCATTGAGGAAACATTTTTAGTTGAACAGTTGTCATCACAAATTATGACATCAATAAACTAGGGCATTGTACAACCTAGAATGTCCTACAATTTCTATGAATAAGCTGCTCATCCATCAAACAAAAAAATACCAAAGAAAATAGCAGAAGAATGTAATGATAGAAAATGGACTCCAATGAAAATGAATGATTTTTGGAGTATGAGAAAGGATCTTGGTGAACCAAAGATCAGTGTAGATCTGGATGAAATAGACGAGGATATAGATTTTAGCAAATTGTGGAATTTGGAGCATCCTACCATGGCATACGACAGTGATCCAGACAATGTGGATGATAATCCAATAATTGCATTTACTTTGAGTCATAGTGGAGTCAACAAATATTGGAAACAAGTATATAGAAAATTGGAAACCATTGTCGAAAAAATAGGTTATAAAGGTGGTGGTTTGGGTCCGACAGGAGAAGGTGTTTGGATTCCAATTGTCACAGAAAAAACTGATCATGGTGCAGGCATTGGGGTTGGATTTGGAGTGGACCCATTAGATTCATTAATAACCATTATGCCCACAAGAACATCCAATGCCATGGGTGGGATTGGGGAATCTACTGCTACTGGGTCTGGTAGTGGCACTGGTGCCAGTGGGACTATGCAACTTATGCAACAAGTTCCATCTCTAAAGAGGCTAGTAGAATCTACATAGAATCCCATAGAAGAAGATAGTTTAAAGAAGCAAAGGTTTCCACGACCACAACATTGAGACTCAAACCTAAAGAACTATTTGAAATTTTAAGTTCACCAAAAACCTCTATAAATTTAAATCCTCAAACATCATTAGTTAGATCAACAAGCATTGCAAGCTTTGGTTCACCTTTCAAACATTCAAATCCTTCTGCAACACTAGATTTTTGTTTAAATTATTTCTATAATAAATTTGCAGAAACAACAACCAAGAATAAGGAAATAAAGAAGACATTGTAGAATGGTGCCCTTACTGCAGCTATAGAGGAACAACCTACATCCAACAAGAGTTTTCCAACATATGACCCAAACAGAGACATGATGGATTTCATGGTTTTTATTCCACCAAAATAAGATGGAAACCCACCAGAGAGTCAGATAGATCCGTCTGAGTTTCAAGTTAGCACTCTCCAAATGGATTTTTCCAAAGTTAAAAATGTGGAAAAAATCAATGTGTCAAAGTCTGCAAACCAAGTGGTCTATAGTGTACTGCTAAATCTGGAAAGAGAGAAAAGTAAGCTCGAGAAAAATATAGAAAATTTACAGGCAAACATTGCCAATGAAAAAGCAAAGAGGAAAGCTTCAGAGAACAGTTTGAAAGAACTACAGAAAAAGATTAAAAAATTGACCTCTACATCAGAAAATACAGAGCAGGAACATGCAGAGGCAGTAGTGAAGGAACAGGAGAAGGCAGAGTTGAAGGAACTGAGGGGAAAACTGGTAGAAATTAGTAAAAAACTAGAGGAAGAAAGAGTCACATCACAAAAGTTATTTAAAAATGTGGAGAGTAATGCTACCTCCAACTGGGAATTGTGAAAGAAATTGGACACTCAAGTGGATAAAGCCAATCATTGGGAACACAAAGCAATGGAAGAGATAAATAATTGTGAAAAAATGGTGGAAGAACTAAAGAAATCCAATAATACAGCTCAATATTTAACAAATACTAGTAAAAATTTAGTGAAGATTACAAAAGAACACATTTGGGGCCAAATATTGGGGATGTCTCTTAGCTTGTGTGAGTGGTTTGAAATGCTTCAAATTACGAGAGTATGTTATTTGAAGCCCCATAAGAACATTGAACAAAACATGGATGTTGTCAAGGAAGAAAAGAAAGAAAAAGATATTATGCAACAACTCTACAGTAAGAGTGATAGTTATCTATCAAACAAGGGAATTAGCACCCACCTTGATGCATCAGTAAATGTATCAAGTATCATTAGAAAATGTGAGAAGCTACGAGAAGTACAAGAATTGGATGACAAAGCCAATAACAAGATCACAAAGATGGAACAAAGGAAATCCAAATTGGAAAGTCCTGGCTTGCCTAAGGGATTTGACGCAAATAAGTTCATTGGAAGAGAAACTTACAAAAAAAGGTTGCAGGACAAAATAAATATTGATTTACGATTTCTTCCTACAGACATATCTCCTGATACAGTCATGGATTTCATCAAACTAGTGAGACCTTTGAATGGAGTTTTAGAAGCAACAGTGCTGTCAAGTCACACTTCCAAATATGAATGGCTAACAAAGTTGTAGGAGTGTGACTATACAATGAACCAAATTGTTTTGCCATCAGAGGATGTTTGGACTGGCCTAGAAAGATTGCTCTGAATTTTGAACTACTGTAAATACTAATGTATTAAAAATTAATACAAAAAAATTTGTGCTATATATAATTTTCATGTTTTCCAATTTAATGTACGCTGAGTTACTCTATTTTATTCAGTTATTCTTAGTTGATTTACTCTATAATATGCTATTGGAATACAAAATTTCATTCACAAATTTCAATTTTCAAATTCAAATATGAATGATCATTGATGATACGATACAAACTACAATAATGATACTCTTCATTCTCAAATTTTAATGATGAAACATAATACATTCTTGCTTTTATAAAATGAACATTGAATGATAGGATATAGTAGTTAATAAGTTCAAAAAATACCTATTGATTGCTACTGCTAATTTAGCAGAAATTTCCTAAATTTGCCAATTCATGTCTACATTGTCATCATCATCTAATTCTTGTATTCTAGTTCCTTCATTGTTCTCTTCATTTTCATTTGTGTATTTTGCACTCTAACCTCCACTTCTATGAATCCCACTCCCATCGCCACCTGTAGTTGTCCCACTCAGAGTCAGAGATTGGTTAATGGTGTTGGCCAACCCTCTTCTTTTGCATCTTTTCTTCCAGATTTCCATTGCTTTTTGATAAGGAAAAGTATTGGCATCATATCTAGATGTGTAGATCCTCAAGCATGTTTCCAAATTCTTGTCTAGTTTATTTCTTAGCTTTGATTTTAGGAAGCCCAAAGCACTGAAAAATCTCTCATCCTCCACCAAACCCAATATCATGGTTTGACATAGATCAACAAGCTTGAAGAACTCTGAAATTTCATCACGTAACATTAACATTCTGCTCTATTTTTGTTTTGTCCAAAGCCTTGTTGCTGAGCCCTCTGCATGTGGGTTATGCATTAATTGATATTGATGCTTCATATTCCTTGCAAAAGTGCATGATTGTTGTCTAAGAAGACCCTCATCTAAAATTCCATTGATAGTCACTCCATTGAATTCTACAAATTTGCAAAATTCCCTTATCAAAGTCAACAACCTATTACGATAATCTTCCTTAGAGTTTAAGTGCCAATATTGAGGAAACACAATTTCTATGGCCTCAAGAAGTTGTTCATATGGGAATCAGGATCTTATTTCAGAGGAAAATTTATAGGCTATGTCTCTTGCATTAGCTGCTATAGACTCGACGATTCTGGTAAACTCTTCCCTTGTAACTCTTGTAGCTCGCTTCTTTGGGGCACTACAATACATTGGTATCTAAAATCCCCTTACACAAACACATAAATATCCATTTTCAATGATATTTAAATAATTATCAGGATTGTCCAAATCTGTTAGTTTCCTCCAGTGATGAAATTTTTCATCAGATAAATTTGGGTCATTTCGATAAAGATTATCGAGGGATTGGCATGACATTTTACGCAAAGTAGCATATTTTGCAATATACATGGCTCTTTTCTAGGATTTTTTCATAATGAACATCATTTCTTCTAGCATGGGAATAAAGTCAAAAGTGTCTCTATATTGCTTAACCTCCGAAGCAGGTCACCAGATCTCTGATTTTCTGCATTGTCGCAATTTTTGTACATAAGTCCAATCAAAGAATGATATTTAGAAAAAAATTGATGCACTGGTCCATCCAAAGAGATCCATCTGGTATCAACATCTTTTAGAAGCTTATTTCCATTGGTAATTCCATCAGCAAAGTGCTGAAATTCCCTAAAATGTTTGGGACTTAAAAAAAAATATGAGTACAACTCTCTTACTAAATCTTCAACCTTGTTTACTAAAGGAAACTTCTTCACAACTCTAAAAGAAAGATTCATCCTGTGGGCCATACAGTGAATGCCAACAACATATGGTGAACAAGAAGCCTGCATCTTTGTGAAAAGACCATTCCTTTGACCTTGCATTACTGAAGCTCTATCCACTCCAACATAGATCAACTTCTTTGCTATTGTCAATTCATCCATAGCTCCACATTAAATTAAATGGCTCTTTACTAATTGAAACAAAGTTTTCGATGTCACAATGTCCCTCAATTTTGCAATAGTTAGTAGATTTGGTTGGTGGACATTACTTTGTACAGTATAAACATGCATGCATACCCACAACGTATTATCTATTGCTGTAACTTCATCTAAGGACAATGCAATAAAGGTCAACTCTTTTATTTTTCTCTGTACATCCTCTATTTCAACCTAGGCAATACAACTTGCCCATTCCCATCCACTGTTTATTGACCAATGAGTGATAGGATAGTTAGGAACTTTCAAAAAGTGTACCAAACCACTAATTTCTGGATAGTCTATCATTGGACGCCCTCTACTCAAAATATGGAAAACATTACTTAATTGAACATCTTTTCCGCATTCTTCTACTTCACTTGGTTTTACAAAAATAACATTAATAGAACCTTGAACTTGACTAGGCTTCGTCTTAAATTTCTGAAACAAATAATATTCCTCAGCATGCCTTTAATGTTGACATTTCTCCTTTGTTTTATATGTTACCACTTTTATTTCCTTTCCATCTACAGTTGAGGTTTCGTAAACCTTACCAACATGTTTCTCTATGGTGTCTAGTTTAAGCTGCAACCACTTTTATTTTTTATACTTTCAACTATAAATCGTACATCTGCATTCTACTGGCAGCTCACCTACAATTGGATTGTCCATGGGTTCAATGAATGGATACTTTTCCGCCCAATCAAATTTAAATCTCCTGGAGATATCCCATTGATGATCAATTTTCTCTTTTGATTTTCCTATCCCTTTAGTGTCACTGTTAATTGAACCATCATCATCATCGAAGTTGATCGATTCATCCTGGTACTGGTTATTAACTTGAAATTCATCTTCAAGGTCATCTTCATCAGAGATATCAGGTTTCACAACTTCATCACCAGATTTATTGGGTTCCCCAATTTATCAAATAGACTCCTGTGTAAGTTGATAACCTTGAAGTTGTACAGGTTCCTTTGATGACATACCTTCCTCACTTTGAACAACACCATTGTGTCTTCCCCCGCCAAAGTATGAAGATATTTTTCTACATTTCATTGGCCTCTCTTGGACATCTCCACCTTCAATAGTCCTCTTCCTATTTAACTTTGACTGTGACATCTCCAACAAATTAAGGATGCAATAAAATTTTACTTGAATAAGATACTAAGGACTCAAAGTCTTTCCAGTTCGCTACCGATCGCAATTGTGAGATAAGAATCAATTGAATATTTGTACACCTAAATCTCTTGAAACTATCCTGATATACAAATGCTTATTTCAAATTTTGGCGAAGGGGCCAACAATTGCATATGATAACAAATAATATTTGGTGAACCCCGTGTAATTTCAAATAATTGACTAGGCGAATAGGGTGGGAATTTGGGACATGGTTAATTATGATGCATGGCGAATTGGGTCCTAGTGCAAATAAAACTTTCACTTGGGACAATGGGCCTTTGGCGAATGGTGATCTTTGACAAATTCCCCTTCCTTAATCCGTGGCGAATAATAGTAAATATACAATAGATAAATGGGCGAACAACCCCACTACCATAGTGAAATTTCATGCAAATAGTGGTGAACAACCCGACCACTATACGTGTCTGTTATAAAATCTGGGAAAACCGGTCAACTAGTATACTACGCATTTTTTCGCCAATTTCTATATGCCTGACGGGACATATTCACCAATTGGCAAAGAATCGCCACTAAAAAAATCCCTGTATATGACACATATACACATATACACACATTTGTGTATATATACATATTTACACATATACAAATATATACATATACACATACACATTTACACATATACATACATTTGTGTATATATACATATATACACATATACACATATACACATATACACATATACATATATACACACATTTATGTATATAAACATATTTACACATATACACATATATACATATTCACACATATACACATATACACACATTTGTGTATATATACACATATAGACATAGACACACACACATACACACACATACACACATATACACATATATACACATTTGTGTATATATACATATTTACACATACACACACATATACACATATACACACATTTGTGTATATATACATATTTACACATACACACATACACACATACACACATACACATATACACATATACACATATACACATTTACACATATACACACACTTGTGTATATATACACACATACATACATATACATATATTTGTGTATATATACACATATACACACACACACACACACACATTTACACATCTATCATGTCATGGATCTGACGAGATATTAAATTTGCTTTTGTAAAAATTGGAATTGGAATTGAAATTCTAATTCCACCTATTTAGGTGGAAGATGATGAATTTCATAATTCCAATTCCATTTTTATTCATGGACCCAAACATGGAATTTGGCATTAGCCAGAATTAGATAATGCCAATTCTAGTCTAATTCCAGCCCCCACATGGGCCCTAACTGATTAGAAGTCATTGGAGATTCCTCTAGAATACACTCTTTAGTAGCATTTACCTATGGTTTTTCTTCATCAAAGAGAAGAGCCTGGATATTGGGAGGAATAGGAGAAGGATACACATCTTCCTCATTAGAATCATCACAATCATCCCACTTGCAAGTGGGTGTGTCACTGTTTTGTTGTGTTGTGTTCTTCTCTTCTTCATCTAGATGAACCTGATGTTTCTTTCCTTTATCTAGACGATTCTTGGCCCTTTGTGCTTTTCTGGATAAGAACCCTAGACCAGTTGTGTCTCTAGGTGTCTAAATTCAACACAGAATGGTTCTTTAAGTCCATTATGATTACATCCAATGGGTCCTTTACCTGAATAACCCATTTTTCAAGCCAACTCATACCCCACTTCATATGTTTCTAGAGATATTTCACATTGTTTGATCTCATTGTTTTCAGGTTCCTTATATAGCCAATCTAGAATGGCTTGTTCTTCTTTTTCATCTTCTAATGGTATGTTGGCTTTAACAAAGTTGTCATCATATATTTCTTGGGCTGTTGTTGGTTTCATCTCTTCCGAAGGTCTACCATAAGACCTAGGTGATGTAGGAAGAGATGTGATTGATAGTACGGGTTCCATTGTGTAGACACCCATACAAATGTCCTTTATCTTCAACTTCTTTTCCATTTTTTAGTAAATCAGTGGTTGATTTAGAGTTGGACACCTCACTGTTATGCGGGACTAGAGTTTTTTCTGCTTGTCTTAAAGAATTATAGGCATAACTAGTGTCTGTAGGAATCACTAATACATTTGGTACCAAATTGCAATAGAAGTGCCGTTGCAGTTTTTCCGTCACACCATTAAATGGGAACTTGACACACTGATGTTACGTTGATGGAACTGCCTGCATCTCATGGATCCAGGGCCTTCCCAATAAGATATTGTAGGCTAGAGGGAGATCCAAAACTTGGAAGGTAACATCCCTCTCAACATGACCCACTCGGATTGGTAAATTTACAAGACCTTTAGAAGATCTCTCTTGTTCATCATATGCCTTGATAGTGATTTTGTTTTTAGGATCAATTTCATTCTCTAAAAAGCCTAGTTGCTCGATTAACCTATATGTGCAGATGTTCAACCACATGCCTCCATCTATCAAGACCCGTTTGACATGATGTTTTTGGATCATGACTTCGATATGCAAGGGGAGATTGTGTGGATGACTTAAAGAGTTGTCATCTTCTTCTGAGAATTATAGGTAATGTGGTGAGGTCAAGTGACCCACCATGGATTGAAATTGATCTAGATCCAAGTCCTTAGGGACATTGGTAGTTGATAGCGCTTTATCCAAGACCTCTCAATGAGATGGAGAGAGTTTGAGCAATTCACAGATTGAAATTTGGAAAAATGTTCTCTACAATTTCTCAACAATGCTATAGTCTGTAGTATTGGACAAAGTTGGTTGTTTGGACTGTGAGACTTTAGAGGTACTCAAAACATATTTTTTGCTAAGAGTTATCTAGGGTTTGGATACCAACAATTTATTGGAAAATGATGATGGGTTGGAAGATCCAGAACCCCCTAGGGTGACCTTTGCTTGCGCTCGGGTCACTACGTTGGCCGATCGATACTCTTTCTATTTTTTTTGAAAATGATGACATTGCAATATTTAGACTGACCTAGCTCAAGCATGTTAATGATGTTGTTTTCATCATTAGAATAAGTGTGATTTATTTGAGCACATTTCTTATAATTTTCCCCCTTTTGATGTTCTGGGAAAGGATCTTTGAATGCCTTATGATCAACGTTCTTGTTGTGATTATCAACCACATTTATTTCATTATAAATGAGATCTTGGATCTCATGTTTGAGCCTCATGCAATGTTATATAATATGTCCTTTTTTTCTATGATATTGACGGAAACTATTGTCTCTCCACCATTTAGGTTTGACCTCTGGTTCGTATGGTTTGGATTTATCTGGCAATGTGATCATCTTGTTTGCCAGTAGAGTCTTAAGTGCAGATTCGTAGGAATCTACTAAAGAGTCAAAGTCTCATTTGCATTTAATCCATGATTTGTCTTTCAACAAATTTCTGACCCCTTTAGAAGAAAAAGATTTAGTGGTACTTTCAACAACTTTTAGGGCCTTTGAGCCACTTGTCAAATTGAAGACTGCAAGTTTTGACTAGGGAGCAGAGTGATCGACTACTCCATCATTTACCACATGCTTTTTTTTGTTCCAATATTTAGCCTTGTCTTTGGAGTTGGAACCAAAATTGTTTTCCTTATAGAGGGTAATGTCATCCTTTTTAACAAGGACATCTTCTATTTTTATCGATTTTTCCACCATTTTCTCAAAAGAGGGTGGACATTGCATCTGAAGGGGGTAGTTTAGTTCTGGAATCATAACACTAGCGAAAATATTCATCTTTTCACACTTAGGAACGAGTCATGGATATCTAGAAAATGTCTTTCTCCATCACTGAAGAAAGGTCAAAAAGGGTTCTCCTATTTTTTGCTTCATGTTGCATAAATGAATCATTGTCACAGGATGTTGGATATTGTAAGAATACTGTTGCATGAACAAATTCATCAGCTCATTGAAATTTTTGATATCGGTGGGTAATTTTGAGAACTACCCTATAGCCTGGCCACTCAAACTCTGAGGAAAGAGACACATAAGATATGTATGATCATGCATAAATTCTATACAAAGAGCACAAAATTCTCGGATGTGATCTTGTGGATAAGAGTGACCATTTTACTTATCAAATCTTGGGATTTCAACTTCGCATGGGAACAAAGGTAAGTACAAATCTTTATCAAAGGGAAAAGGACAGATTGTGTTCAAAGAAAATTTTGTGTTGGGTTTTTCCTTTTCCTTTTTGAGTTCTTGTATTTCCATTTTCAAAGTTTTCATTTGTTTAGCCATGAGTGTCATGAGAGTCTCTTCCTCTCTAGAAATGATATCCTCATCTTTGAAGCAAGGTGGAAGTTGAGCGCCTTGCTCTGCTAGGTCAAGGAAATATTGTTCCTTATCCCAATTTAGGATTGTTTTCATGACTTTTAGGAACCTCTTATCATGTAGATATTTGTCAACCTCTTCCTCATCAGGTTCTGATGCTGGTGCAGGAGAACCCAAGGTCTTTGATAGATCTTTTTGTCATTTTGGATTGTAGGTTGGTTTGGCCAACCATCAGTTAATAAGGACTAAGTTTTAAATTCCCAAGTGTGTTTAATGTGAGTTTAGATTTAGTAGTGATTAGGTTTTAGTATTTGATGAGGTCAAGTTGCAATATCTAGGGGTCTATATCCTTAGAAGTCAACCAAAAGGTAAAATGGTTGACCAAAACTCCAAAATGGAGTGGAATTCATGGTTTTGATATTTTTGAGTGTTTTAAGGTCATATGATAAGTTTTAGGACCAATTTGGGGCATTGGAAGTGATAAAATGTCATTTGAGAAAAAGATGTAAAAGTTGTCATGACAACTTTTGCAATTTTGCATAGTTGTCATGACAACATTTCCTAGAAATTAGGAAAGGGCTTTAATGGTGCCCAAATCCCAACATGAGCTTCCATAAATGTGAGGGTAAGGTATATAAGGTAGAAAAAACCCTAATCTAAGAGTTAGTTGTCATTTGGTACGGACTGTGTGTGAGGAAGGAATGATTTAGACTGTATTTTAATGACAGTGCTTGGATCCAGTTGTTTAATGGATTGGAATTGATTAATTAATGGATTGAGAAATTTTATGTTGGAATGTACTTACTTTTTGTGGCATTGAATTAATCATTTTGTGTGACTGGTGAAGGTTTTGTAAATTCTTTTGTTATTATAGTTTCGCTATCTGGTTTTGAGGCAACTATGTAAATATGCCTCCCTCTTGAATTCCCGTGGTCAAAATCCTATGGCCTCTTGGATTCAAGTAGGGGACTCCATGTGAATTGTATATATAGGTTGCAGAGTCATTTTGTGTAGGGGAAGCAATTTTAGCATCAAGCCCTAAGCGAGTTCAAGTGCATTCTGGTTAGGTGCTTGAATGGAACAGTAGCAAGGAAGCTTGCTCAGTGGATTGGTTGAACGCAATAAATGGTGGGGAATGTAGAGAGCTGAGTCCCTTTTAGTCAAATGCAAAGAGAAGTTCAGTGGAGTTGTGGAAGGAAATCAAAAAAAGCCAAGAAACAAAAGTGTGTACATGTTCCCTAAAATCCATGAAAATAGGGGTTTCTTGGAAAACCAACGTACAAACAGAGTGGGAACTTAAGACCTTGGAAATCCTAGAGTGTAGGAAAAACCCACAAGGAATCCATAACTAGTTCCCAAGGTTGTTAAGGGATTTAGGGAGAAAATCTGCTTTTTCAGTGAAAAGGAGGGCTAATTAGGCCTAAAAGGCTACAAGGCCTTAAGAACTAGAAATTTTGAACCTGATTGAAACTAGGGTGAAAGATCAGAAAAATTGGATCCAGGGGAGTTTAAAGATATCTAAGGAAGGTTAGGAATCCTAAAAATAGAAGGATAGGACAGTTGGGAAAGTAAGAGACCAAGAAAAGCCATGGATGTGAAGAGATATGGAGAGGGACTTAGTGTGATTTTGAACTTGTTGGAGAGATCCTAGAGAGTTAGAGGATCAGATAGGAATCCTCTAGTTAGGGTGGTGATAGAAAACCTAAGGAAGACCAAGAAAAGGTCTAGTAGAGAGAAAGAAGGCTCTAGGAGTGGGAGCTCCCCATCAAATTGGTATTAGAGCCATTGAAAGGGTTGGGAGTTGGTTGGTGTATGTATAAAAGGAGTGAATCCATAGGAGAGAACATCATGGTGACTAAAGCTGAATTGGAAAGGGATTTGTCAGAGTAGTAAGAAAAGAATAGGCTTCTTGAAGAAGAAATGTAAGAAATGAAGATAAAGATGGCAAAGGTTGTAGAGACAACCAATAAGATGAAAGAGTAGATGAGTGAAGATAAAGATAAGAGGAAGAAACTAGTAGAGGAGGAGATAGAACCAGAGCCTGACCCTCCTCTACCCGAGGAACCATTTCGCAAGGCACTCAAAGCATTGAGTGGAAAGGCTCTACAAGGAATTCTAGTGTTCCTTGGTAAGATGGATGCAGAGAAGGTTATGGAATGGATTGAAGGCATGGAGAACCACTTCAAATGTGATGGAATCATAGAAGCACATAAGGTAAAGATAGCCAAGTCTAGGCTACGAGGAAAATCACTCACATGGTGGAAGTTTCTGCAAGAATAAAGGGAGAAAGAGGGAAAGAAGCCCATAGAAAATTGGAAATCCATGGTGGCAAAGGTGAAGGAGAACTACCTTCTAGAAGACTATGACATTTAGCTACAAAATAAAAGGCAAAAACTTAGGCAAAAGGACCTAGATGTGCCATTATATACATAAGAATTTAAGAAGCTTTATCTTAGTTCAAGAATAGAGGAGACAGAGAGAATCAAGGTTGCTCGGTACCTTAATGGATTAAGGTGGAATATACAAGAAGAACTTAGTATTTTTACCCTAACCTCCATTCATAGTTGTTTCCAAATGGCTTTAAAAGTGGAAGAGAAACTCAGAAAGAAAAAAGACTCTAAATCTAGAGGAAGAGGAAGGGGTAGAGACAATAGAGGTGGCCATAGAGGATGTTCAAGTGGAAGAGGCAATGACAGTAGGAGCCAAGGTGACTCCAAATATGCAGAACAAGGACATGAGTCAAGAAATAGATGTGGATACAATAGAGGAAGGGGTTATTATAACAGTGGAAGGGGAAGATCAGGGGGGTTTTGGAAGAAGTTCTCACTTTTCTTCCATTAAGTGCTACAACTATGGACAATTGGGGCACCTTGCATATAGATTCCCTGACAAGCCCTCAGCTTCACAAGGAGAGAAAACAATTGTCTATGACCAAGAAGAGGACTGTTCTAAACAATTAGAGGTGAGCCTAGATTCGGAGAGGGAGAGCATCTCATGTTGAGAAGAATCTTGATCAAGACACCCATTAAATATGAACATAAGTAGATAAGGGATCTTTTTAGAGTCAAATGCAAGATATTGGGAAAAGTGTGCAAAGTTATCATTGATTCAGGGTCCACAGATAATGTTATATCGTGAAACTCACCAAGATTCCACATGTGTGTCCCTATAAAGTTACCTGGTTAAACAAGGGGCAAAACATCTTGGTAAATGAGAAAGTATGGGTAGAATTCACCATTGGAAAGTATCAAGATAAGATACTTTGTGATGTGTTACAAATGGATGCATTCCATCTATTGCTTGGAAGACCATGGCAGTATGAAAAGGAAGGAGTCCATAATGGGAAAGAGAACAAGTACTTCTTCAAGAAGAATGGGGTAACTTTCAAAATCCAGTCTTTGATAGAGGAAGACCTAGTGGAGAAGACATAAACCAGTACATTGTTGATGAGTGGGAAGGAATTCCTAAGGGAAATGGAAGAGGAAGGAGTTGGTTATGAAATCATGTTGAAGCCAAAGGAGGAGGAGACTCATAAGAAAGCACCTATGCCAAAAGAAGTGAATTTTTTTTTGGATTAGTTTAAGGACATAATATGTGAGGGTACACCAGCTACACTACCACCAAAGAGGGAGATAAGTCATCAGATTGAATTTGTACTAGGAACATCTTTTCCAAACAAGGCTGCATATAAAATGACACCGGAGAAAAATAAGGAGATAGCCAGGCAAGTACAAGAAATTTTGGACCAAGGGCTGATTAGAAAGAGCATAAGCCCATGTACTGTCCCAGTGGTGTTGGCTCCTAAGAAGGGAGGTAAGTGGAGGATGTGTACTGATTCTAGGGAAATTAATAGGATAACTATTAGATATAGATTTCCGATTCCTAGAATAGAAGATTTAATGGATTGTTTGGGGGGTGCTAAGTACTTCTCTAAAATTGATTTGAAATGTGGGTACTGTGAAATTAGGATGAAAGAAGGTGATGAGTGGAAGTCAGCGTTTAAGACTACAAAGGGGTTATATGAATGGTTAGTTACTCCCTTTGGGCTTACCAATGCACCTAGTTCCTTTATGAGGGAGATGAATGAAGTCTTGAAGGACTACATAGGTGTATTTGTAGTTGTCTACCTAGATGACATCCTCATTTTTAGCAAAAAAAAGGAGGATCATATGAAACACTTGGGATTAGTGTTGAAGAGGTTGCAAGAAGAAAAGCTCATCATCAATCTTGAAAAGAGTGATTTTATGAAGGAATAATTACTCTACCTAGGATTTGTAGTTTCCCAAGGTGACTTGAAGATGGGTAAGGACAAAGTAGAGACCATACTGAATTGGCCTACTCCTAAGACAGGGACTGAAGTTAGGAGCTTCCATGGGTTAGCCCAATTCTATAGGAAGTTTATTAGAAGATTAAGTGAAATCTGTGCTCTAGTCCTAGATATTATTAAAGGAGGGTTGAAAACTAATTTTGTATGGACCAAGGAAGCTAATGAGGGTTTTGAAAGGTTGAAGAGAGAATTAACCACTCAACCTATATTTTTGTTATCAAGTTTTGAAAAACCTTTCATAGTAGAGTGTGATGAAAGCAACATAGCAGTGGGGGCTAAATTAAGCCAAGAAGAAAGGACACTAACGTTCTTTAGTAAGAGATTGAATGAGGCAAAGTATAGGTACTCTTCCTATGACTTGGATCTATATGCTCTTGTACAAGCCCTAAAGAAATGGAGGCATTATTTATTTCCTAAAGAGTTTGTTGTCTTGACAGATAACCAAGCATTGAGTTATATCAATACTCAAGACAAACTTAGTTTGAGAAACATCAAATGGATGGAGTTTTTGCAGTCATACACCTTCACTATTAAGCATAAGAAGGGGGTAGAAAATAAAGTTGCAGATGCCCTTAGTAGAAGGATGCTTACCATACAAGAGATTCAGTTGCAAAGTACAGTGGTTGAAGGGTTCAAGGACCTTTATGAAGGAGATGAAGACTTCTCAGTGATCTACAAGGCATGCAAAGAGTTTGAGAATCACTTTTATAGTGAATATGCAAACTACACTCTTCAAAATGGATTGTTGTTCAAAGGGAAATAGTTATGTGTTCCAAGGGGATCCATCAGGGAGAATCTCATCGAAGAAAAAAATAATGGGAGTTTGAGTGGATGCTTTGGATTAAACAAGACTTTGGATCTAGTGGAGAGATTCTATTGGTGGCCAAAAATGCAGAGAGATATAAGGAGATATGTAGAGCAGTGTGGAGTGTGTCAAAGGGAAAAAGGGAACCTCATAAAATGCATGCCTATATAACCCATTGCCCATCCCAAGTAGACCATGGGATTGCATAAGTATGGATTTTATTGTGGGACTACCTAGTACACCTACCTGTTTAGATAGTGTGTTTGTGGTAGTGGAAAGATTTAGCAAGATGAGAAATTTTGTCCCATGCAAGACAACACATGATGCTAGCCATATTGCCCATTTGTTCTTTAAAGAGGTACTGAGAATACATGGCTTGCCAACAAGCATGGTTGTAGACAGAGATGTGAAGTTTATGGGACATTTCTAGAAGACACTTTGGAGAAGGCTAGGGACCAACTTGTCACATATCTCAGCTTATAATCCTCAAATGGATAGCCGAACAAAGGTGATCAACAGGGTACTTGGTAATTTGTTGAGATGTTTCACAAAATAATATGGACAAAGTTGGGAGCAAGTTATACCACAGGAAGAATTTGCCCACAATGATAACACAAATCAAAATATTGGTAAGAGTCCATTTGAGATTGTTTATGGGTTAAATCCAAGGGGTTTACTTGAGTTGAGAGATCTAAAAGGATATGAAGGCATCAATGGTCATGCTGATGATTTATCTTAGTCAATGAGAGATGTACATGAACAAGTTAGAAAGACATTAATGTAGGCAAATCAGAAGTTGAAGACTAAGAGGGATGAAGGAAGAAGAGATCTTCAATTTGAAGTAGGTGATCTAGTAATGGTGTTTCTGAACAAGGCTAGGGTACAAAAGGGGATACCTAGTAAGCTGTAGATGAAAAGGATTGGGCCTTGCAAGGTGTTGGCCAAGTATGGACCCAATGCCTATAAGGTGGAACTACCCAAGTGAAGGCATTATATTTTTCCATTAGTATACTCAAGGAAAAACATGATCTGCACCATCAATTTACTCTACACCGACAGACAACGCATAGTACTACCAAATGCCAAGGTTACCCGACAAACACTGTTAAGTGTTATCTGATGAAAAAAAGTTAAATAGAACCCAACGAGTAACAATAGTGCAACCCGAAGAAACATGAAAGAGAGGAAACCAACAAAAAAAGGGAAGCCAACAAATAGTTCAACAAAGGAACGTCGACAAACTTCAAGTTCAACCTGATGACCAAGAACTGACAATCAATTATATTCTGCAAAAAGTGGATCTGATTTTCCATGTAAGATAAATCACTGAAGTTGTATTTATAGCTTCTTGATTTACTTTGAAATCCATTATGTGCGGAGGAAGAAATATATTTAATATTTTTTTAATTAGTTTTAATGATTTAAAACATGCAAACTAAAGATCAAGGTCAAGTTGTAAACCTTGGATCTAAGAGTTAACATTGTAATGTGTGGTTCTAGAATAGGTCAAAGAATTGTATAAATAGATGCTCATCTATTGTAAATAGTAGTTGTTCAATGAATATAGTAGCCACGGAGAGAATCTAGAGACTAGACAAGAGAATTCATGTAGAAGGACAGGAAAGAATCAAATCAGTTTAAAGAATAAGAACACAGGCTACCGACGAGCAGAGAAAAGGTGTTCATCAATCACTTAAGGTGATATTATTATTTTGAGAGCTTTAATGGATCTATAATTAGAAATTGTAGATTGCATACAGTCAGGTCAACATTTGTACTCATTCTAACAAGTGTAGTACACTTATGAAATCCTTTCAAGAAAGGTGGGCTTAACCGTCCTATTGTAAATCTCATAACTGAGTGCATAGTTAAATCAATGTTGGTAAAGCTCTTAACAGAGTAGATTTAACAGGTCTCCACCTTAATAATCCTAACAAGGTAGATCATCAGAAGTGATCAAATTATAAGCCTTAACCAGCTCCCTTCCATTCTGCAGATAGTGAAGTTTTGTGGGTGCCATCCCCACCGCACTTTTTACTTCCTAACAGGATTTTTCTGCGATACTATATCTTGTGTTATGTGTTTATCATTTTCATGAATGTTTCTATGAATATTTCAATGTATTAAAGATTAGGAATGAACAATACATGCATAAGAAAGAACAACAATAATGGTCAGTAATGGAGTAATGAATTATTACTAATGATGAAGAAAGAAAGAGGTACTGATTCACCCTTCCCCTCTCAATACTACTTCCCATTAATTCCAACAATTGGTATCAAAGCTAAGTCTCTTCTTGGAAAAGCTTAAAGGATTAAGAGAAAGGATCATACAATGGAGAAGTACAAACTTGATAATAATATTGAGAACAAAAATCTTGAGATACAGATATTCTATGAACAGTATAAAGAAGCTAGAATCAAAATGAGAGAGCTGCTAGATGAGAGGAAAGGTATGGCTACCCATAATAATGACAAATATTATCAAGAAGAAGAGTTTCCAGATTTCTTTGAATCCTCAGGATCAAATGCAAGTAATACATTAGATACATCAGAAGAGAACATCACAAATCTAAAGGAGATCAATCAACATCTGATAGAGCAAATAAAGATGCTGAAAATTGGTCAAGAGAGACAGATGGTAAGAATGATTGATGTGATGAGTTCTGTTAGACATGCTGAAACAAAAAGAACACTTGCTATTGATGACAGAAGGAAGATTACAAAGAAACTATAAGAAAAGGAATTAGAAATTCAAAGACATGCTGAGCATCACCATGATCTCACAAATCAGATTATTCTTATGAGTCAAGAAGAAAACAGAATAAATGTGGAACTCATTGAGAGAATACAGATTATTGGTGAACTAAGAGAAGAGAATGAAAAGATAAAGCATGAGGTTAGAATTCAACAATAGCATAATGATATTATCAGAAAGGATGACTTTCTTGAAGGACAATGAAGAGTCAACAACAACAATAGTATAGGCTTTACCGAAAATGGAGAATCATCCAATCAAGCAAATTCAAAGAATGTTTATGAAAATCCAAGACCAAGAAAGCTAACATGCAAGCACCATGTAAAACAAGGGCACACATGAAATGTATGCCAAGGTAAAATGAAAGATATTCCTAAATCTACATCTACATTTATAGGATTCTGTTATAAATGTAACAAGAAAGGACATAAGGCTTATGAATGCAAGAATAAGATAGAACAGCCAAACAAGGAAACCTACATGGAAAAATACTATCCTACATGTAAGATGAATGGGAACACATCTGAAGAATGCTGGAAAAAGAAAAGGCAAGCATGGAAGCATAAAGGTCAAGAAATTCCTTATCAACCAAAGAGAATAGGTAATCAATATACATGGGATTACAATACATGGACAAACTATACATCATGTGGTAGATATGGTCACATTGCTACAAACTGCATGAGAGCATGGACCAAAAGGTCTAGAGGCTAGTCAAACCCCGGAATGACATGCTTACACTGTCATAAATTTGGTCACCTCATGAAAGATTGCAAAGACCGATTGACAAAGACAAGCACATATCCCAATGGAAACACCATGGAAGATATGCAGAGGGCTAGAGACAAAATGTGGATAAAAGATTCAAGCAATGCAAATGGTGACACCCCATCCAATGATTCTGGTGACATCACCACCTTGACTTAAGCTGGACAAGTATGGAAGTACATTAAACCAATTCATATTTTGCATCAATTCCATTATACAATTGATAGATAATCAAAATCTGCATAATAAAGATGCATATTATGTTACTTGTTACAATTCTAAGAAATCAACCCCGTCGGTATACACATAGAAAAAATCATTGGTGAAAATAATTGATAAGATGTCTACACTTACCAAAAATTTTTGGTCAACACATAAAATGGTTAAGTTACCAATGTAACCCGACACCCATCGGTAAGAAAGCAAAGTCACAAAGTTGTCACGAAAGAATACCGATATCCATCGGTAAAAGCAATATTGGTAACAACTATCCCAAGCATCCTCAACATCACTGACGATGATTTTTGAAAGCCTTCCTGACGGAATCCATCTTTATAACCTGACGAGTCGTTGAAGCATTTATTGTTGACTTGGGGAAAAAATCCTATAAATATTCGATGGAAGCACGCCATTTTGCACCTGCAATTTGAAGAGAAAGCAAAGCAAAAAATAGAGCAATTAAAGAGATGAAAGCAGACGCGTCCTTGACTTGATTCAACACACAACAACCAGGTCATTAACCATTATCATGGATCGAAGTAAGTACCGAGGGATCTAAAAGAACTTTGTCATTATTTTCAAGAAAACCCTAATTTCAAGAAAGCTCTAAAACTTGAAAAATAATGGAAACCACGTCAAGACCAATGAAGATCAAAAGTGATAAAAGGAATGTGGTTAAGTTGATTAAGAATAGAAATTGTGTAGAGACCAAATACAAGATATGCCTAGAGATCGCATCGAAACCCGATGAAACCAGAGCATTTTCAAAAATTCCACCTAGGGTTTTGCTCATAGAAGACGTTAGGTCTTATATTCACTGCAAAATTGTTGAGCTAGGTGATCTTGAGATGGATAAAGCTTATATAAGGCTTTGTGATACCGAAGGAAACCTAAAGGAAGAACACAAACACTTGGAATTCAAAGGGTTAACTAATGCCCTACATTTCCTGAGGGACTTCAAGACCGACTGGATCAGGTTGGTACTTAACAGATTGCACGACTAGAAGTTATGGTTGGATCAATCCAAACAAATCACCAAGGATGTCCTTCATGCTGTCACTGGTTATCCAATAACCGAAAAGCCTAGGGTACACAAGAATCCCTCCAGGAAAGAAGTTGAAAAACTCACAAAAGCTGAATGGGACAAAAAAGGTCTAAAAGTAAACACAATCACCGACAAAGAACTAAAATTTGGTGCATGTGTAATTGGGTATAAGATTTTTCAAGCAAGCAAATTGAACAACATATCTGCAACATCAATAAGCACAATGTATAAGATAGTGAAAAAAGGAATTCAGATGGATCTATGTGAGATCTTGTTAAAACAACTTGATGAGAATATGATCACAACCAGGTCTACAAAGACCAACATATGTAAGTTCGGCTCACTTATCATTTCTATCTTTTTCTATTTTCAAGAATAATTTCCTTCAGTAGGAAAAGTAAAATGGGACACTACCAAACTGGTAACACAAAAAATTAGTGAACTGATTAAGTCACTAGGGGATAATTTTGAACTTGTTATGTCTGCATACTTCCTTGATTTCAAGGAAATGATGATGGAAAGGACTAGGATTCCTGAACAACTTGTTGAAAAACATAAAGATGAAATATGCTTTATGGTGGATACTGATTTCACTCATATAAAAATGGTTGTACCAAGAACAACTTGGTTAGCACCATTGGATTATGAAATAAATATTGATCAAGCTACAAGTGAAATTGATGCATTAATAAATGAGCCTGTTGACAACAAACAACCTAGGTTTGGAACCTATGAAGAGGCCAGATCAAAGATAAAATGAGGCCTAGAAATCATGGAAAATTTCAATAAGAAAGATAAGATGGTTAAGAATCTCAAAAATATTCTATCAGTTACAGAAGAGGAACATGAAAAACTAGAGGAAACTGATGAACAGGGCACCATCGATGAGGCACAAGAAGAAAAAAAATAAGATTCAGAGGAGACTGAATCTGATACACCTCCACCTCCAACAAAGAAGAAGAGGACAAGAAGTAAAACTACTAAAATTGACACTACCCCTCTTAAGAAAGGTTAAGTAAGGACCTATAAGAGGAAGCACCCAGAAAAGGAAACCAAGCAACAAACTGTGAAAAAAACACCCCCAAAGAAGAGGAAAAGGTTGGTTAGGACAAAGGCTGATATAGAGGATACTAAAGATGATGAGCCTGATGTAGTAAAGAATAATTACATGAATCAAACTGTTGATGAAGCTATTGAATCTATTACTACATCTAGCACCATGTCTGATAAGAAAATCAGACAATGGGATACACTAAACCTAGAGGACCATAATAATATACAAGAGGCAATTATAAAGTCAATGATCAAGTAGAACTATGCACCAATTGAATTTGTCAATAAACCACCTAAAGAGCTGGGTAACATGATATACCAACAATGGTCATATTATCTACAAATAGAGAGAGAAGCATGGGAGAGCATACTTGTCAAACTAGCGCCTTCCAAATTTAAGGTTGAAGAAATCAAAGAAATACTTAAGAAGAACTCAAGAAAATTTGTAGCCAAGATAAGAGAATACAAAGTGGTAGAAAAAAAGTTTGTAGAGCTAGATACAATGACTGAAACTAAATGGAGACAACTCCTAGATCTGCCAACAGAGTCAACAAGTCATGATGAATAATTACTTCTCACCGACACACCTCATAGAGTGGAAGAGACAGACAATGCAAGTCCTCAACACATTGCTCTGGACAATACTGAAAGTGATAATGAGCTCATAAACTTAGACAAAGTCATGGATGGTCTTGACATCCAAGATATCTCCAACTATGAATCTGATAAAGATCCATAGAAGAAAGATGAAGTAATATTCATTACACTTAAGGATTAGGGACAACAACAAGAATTGAAGACATCAAATGATAAAGATATGAATGTTGCTTATGACACATGACAAGACACATCAGTCATGGACTTAACAAAAGAAGACCCTATAGAGGAGATACAAAAAGATGAGGATGTCACTATTCAAAAATATCAAACCGACAAGCAGGACACCACTCAAGATATAGCCCAAGCTACCACTCAAAGAAATATGCCTGTATTAATGAAGGCAATCAATATATTAGAGGGTAATAATGCAGAGGACACAAGCACACCTGAGGACAAGGGCGATGGAGAAGAAAAACACACCACATATAATACAAAGGAAACAACTGTAGAGAAAGCTACAACTAATGATCAGACGGATAAGTCTGCTGATCAAAATAAAGAGGAAACACAAAAAGAAGAAGGGGAGACACAAAAAGGAAAAGGTGAAGAAGAAAAGAAAGATGAGAAGGAGAAGAAATCAGAAGAAAAATCTACAGAGACACCCAAGGTTGGTGGAGAGATGTCTTCACAAAGCCGACAGGTGCCACTTGAGAAAAAAACATAAGAAGCATCTTCCACAAAGCCTTCACCAAGCACTTCAAAGAGAAAAAATGAACTAGCTATGGTAGTTCATACATCTGCATCCCCAAAAGTCTCAAAGAAGAAGAAGAGAAAGCATAAGAATCCAGTAAATTTGGATGAAATCATTGAGATTCTAGTTTGTGATCCAAGGACATTGGATCCAATTGCATTGACAAAGTATGCAAGACACTATGAGAGAAAAGAAATACAAGAAAAACTAAAGAGAGTTGCAAAGGAGGAAAAGGTACTAGAAGTGGCAAGAGGAATACTCCAATAGATTGTACCTGATGTAGATATTGATCATACCTCCCCAATACTTGATCAACTGGTGGTACTCACAGATGCAATAACATCTTAGAACATTGATGTTGAGAGACTTGAACAAAAGTATGAGTTCAAGCTAACCAAGAAGATAAGCCCAGAAGTGACATTGAAAAAGGTAAAGCTATCTGAATTGGTAAGCACACTTGAACCAATTATCTTAGAAGCTATTACCTTAATACAGAAATTGTGTACACTAGATCAAATCACTTAGGAGTATACCGACCAGATAGAACAAATTGATGTTGATCTTAAGTTAAGTGCACAAAGTCTCACAAATAATGAAGAAGCAATTAAATTGCACAATGAGAAAATTAAACAGGCTCAGAAAATGAGACAAGACATACAGATTGCAAAGATGAAGTACATAGATGAGGTAAATGAGATCCAAGCTCAGCTCTTACTGACACTTTCACTCCTACAACAGCATGTGATAGAGGCAAATACATTAATTGCCACCCCTGAAATGTCTGTCCTAGACAACATTTATGATATGCGTGCAAGGCTAGAGCTACAACATATGGCACTAGAACAAATGAAAGAAAAATGAGAGAAAATTCTCAAAGATATCAAGACAACCCATTCCCATATACTTGACACATTGTAAGTTACACATTTTTGTCACAATTTTGGCATATTATAAGTTGTACATTTTTGTCATAAGTATCAAAGAAAAGGGGAAATTGATATGTTCCGTCACCTAAGTTAAAAGGGGGAAATAATATGTATAGTACAAGAAAGGGGAAATAAAAGGAGAAAATAATATATACATACAAAGAAAAGAATAAAGAATATATAGTATACATGTACATATACTTATACTATACCAATGCATACACTTAGGGGGAGTTGTATGATGAAAAGGATACAGACATGGTGTACATACAAAACACCTTAGTATTATGCACATATCAGTTTTTGATACTGATGTCAAAGGGGGAGATTGAAGGCATTATATTTTTCCATTAGTATACTCAAGGAAAAGGTTGATCTGCACCATCCGTTTACTCTACATTGACAAACATGGCACAACACTACCCAACGCCAAGGTTACCTGACAAACACTATTAAGTGTTATCCGATGACAAAAAGTTAAATAGAACCCGATGAGTAACAAAAGTGCAACCCAAAGAAACATAAAAGAGAGGAACCTGACAGACAAAGGGAACCCGATGAATAGTTCAACAAACGAATGCCAACAAACTTTAAGTTCAACCCGACGGCCAAGAACCGACAGTCAATTACATCCTGCAAAAAGTGGATCTAAATTTCCACGTCAGATAAATCACTGAATTTGTATTTATAGATTCTTGATTTACTTTTAAATCCATTATGTGCAGAGGAAGCAATGTATTTAATATTGTTTTAATTAGTTTTACTGATTTAAAACATGCAAACTAAAGATCAAGGTCAAGTTGTAAACCTTGGATCTAAGAGTTAACATTGTAATGCGTGATTCTAGAATAGGTCAAAGAATTGTATAAATAGATTCTCAATCTATTGTAAACAATAGTTGTTCAATGAAGATAGTAGCCACAAAGAGCATCTAGAAACTAGACAAGAGAATTCATGCAGAAGGACATAAAAGAATCAAATCAGTTTAAAGAACAAGAACATAGGCTACCGACGAGCATAGAAAAGGTATTCATCGATCACTTAAGGTGATATTATTATTTTGAGAGCTTTAATGGATATGTAATCAAAAATTGTAGATTTCATACAGTCAGGTCAACATTTGTACTCATTCTAATAAGTGTAGTACACTTATGAAATCCTTTCAAGAAAGGTGGGCTTAACCATCCTATTGTAAATCTCATAACTGAGTGCACACTTAAATCAGTGTTACTAAATCTATTAACAAAGTAGATCTTAATAGGTCTCCACCTTAATACTAATAACATGGTAGATCATCACAAGTGATCAAATTTTAAGCCTTAACCTGCTCCCTTCCATTCTGCAGATAGTGAAGTTTTGTTGGTGCCATCCCCACCGCATTTTTTACTTCCTAACAAGAGTTTTCTACGATACCATATCTTGTGTTATGTGTTTATCATTTTCATGAATGTTTCTATGAATATTGAAAACCATTAAAGATTAGGAATGAACAATACATGCATAAGAAAGAACAACAGTAATGGTCGGTAATGCAGTAATGAATGATTACTAATGATCAAGAAAGAAAGGTGTTAAAAGTTTTAGATGTACTGATTCACCCCTCCCCTCTCAGTACTACTTCCCATTAATTCCAACACCAAGGAGATGTCAATTTATCCTATCTTTAATGTGAAGGATTTGATAAAGTATAAAGGACCAGAAATGGATGAGGTACATTACAGTATTGAGGTGAACAAGGATGTAGGGGAGTTCAAAACTCTGGATCAGATCAAACCACAAGATGAAAGGATACTGGATTCAAGAGTGAAAAAGAAGACCAGGAATATGATATATATGGAACATCTAGTGAAATGGAAACAACAAATAGAGTCAGAAGCTACTTGGATAGCTGAAAGTAACTTCAAGAAACATGGAATCAATGAAGAGTTCCTGACACCACAGGTACACTAATTTGTTTGTTGTAGGGGGAGAATGGTGTAGGAGCACCCAAGGTCTTTGATAGATATTTTTGTAATTTTGGCTTGTAGGTTGGTTTGGAAACCATTACTTAATAATGACTAAGTTATAAAGTCCCAAGTGTGTTTAATGTGAGTCTAGAGTTAGCAGTGATTAGGGTTTAGTAGTTGATGAGGTCAAGTTGCATCTAGGGGTCTATATCTTTAGAAGTCAACCAAAAGGTAAAATGGTTGACCAAAACTCCAAAATGGAGTGGAATTAATGGTTTTGATATTTTTGAGTGTTTTAAGGTCATATAATAAGTTTTAGGACCAAGTTGGGGCATTGGAAGTGATAAAATGTCATCTGAGCAAAAGATGTAAAAGTTGTCATGACAACTTTTGCAATTTTGCAAAGTTGTCATGACAACATTTCCTAGAAATTAGGAAAGGGCTTTAATGATGCCCAAATCTAGACATGAAGGTCCATACATGTGAGGGTAAGGTATATAAGGTGGACAAAACCCTAATCTAAGAGTTAGTTGTCATTTTGTACGGACTGTGTGTAAGGAATGAATGATTTAGATTGTATTTTCATGAAAGCTTGGATCCAGTTATTTAATGGATTGAAATTGCTTAATTAATGGATTGAGAAATTTTATGTTGGAATTTAATTAATTTTTTTGGCATTGAATTAATAATTTTGTGTGACTGGTGAAGGTTTTGTAAATTATTTATTATTACAGTTTCACTGTCTGGTTTTGAGGCAACTATGTAAATATGCCTCCCTCTTGAATTATCATGGTCAAACTTATATGGCCTCTTGGATTCAAGTATGGGACTCCATTTACATTGTTTATATAGGTTGTGGATTCATTTTGTGTAGGGGAATAAATTTTAGCATCAATCCCTAGGCAAGTGCAAGTGCATTCTGTTTAGGTGCTTGAATGGAATAGTAGCAAGGAAGCTTGCTTAGTGGATTGGTTGAACCCAATCAATAGTGGTGGAATATAGAGAGGTGAGACCTTGTTATTTTAATGCAAATAGAAGTTCAGTGGAGTTTTGGAAGGAAATAAAAAGAAGCCAAGAAACCAGACTGTGTACATGTTCCCTAAAACCCATGAAAATAGGGGTTTCTTGGAAAACTAGCATACAAACAGAGTGGGAACTTAAGACCTTGGAAATAATAGAGTGTAGTAAAAGCCCACAAGGAATCCATAACTAGTTCCCAAGGGTGTTAAGGTATTTTGGGAGAAAATCCACCTTTTCAGTGAAAAGGAGGGCTAATTAGGCCTAAAAGGCTATAAGTCCTTAAGAACTAGAAATATTGAACCCGATTGAAACTAGGGTGAAAGATCAAAAAAATTGGATCTAGAGGAGTTGAAAGATATCTAAGGAAGGTCAGGAATCCTAACACTAGAAGGATAGGATAGTTGGGAAAGTAAGAGACCAAGGGAAGCCATGGATGTGAAGAGATATGGAGAGGGACTTAGTGTGATTTTGAACTTGTTGGAGAGCTCCTAGAGAGGTAGAGGATCAAATAGGAATCCTCTAGTTAGGGTGGTGATAGAAACCCTAAGGAAGACTAAGAAAAGTTCTAGTAGAGAGAAAGAAGGCTCTAGGAGTGGCATCTCCCCATCAAATTGGTATCAGATCCATTGAAAGGCTAGGGAGTTGGTTGTTGTATGTCAGAGGAGTGAATCCATAGGAGAGAACATCATGGTGACTAATGCTGAATTGGAAAGGGACTTGTCAGAGCAGCAAGACAATAATAGGCTTCTTGAAGAAGCAATGGAAGAAATGAAGATAAAGATGGTAGAGGTTGTAGAGACAACCAACAAGATGAAAGATAAGACACGTGAAGATAAAGATAAGGGGAAGAAACTAGTAGAGGAGGAGAAGAACCAGAGCCTGACTCTCCTCTACCCAAGGATACATTTCTCAAGGCACTCAAAGCATTGAGTGTCAAGGCTCTAGAAGGCATTCTAGTGTTCTCTGGTAAGATGGATGCATAGATGGTTATGGAATGGATTTAAGGCATGGAGAACCACTTCGAATGTGATGAAATCACAGAAGCACAAAAGGTAAAGATAGCCAAGTCTAGGCTAAGAGGACAAGCACTCACATGGTGGAAATTTTTGCAAGAAGAAAGGGAGAAAGAGGGAAAGAATCCCATAGAAAATTGGAAATCTATGGTGGCAAAGGTGAAGGAGAACTACCTTCCAGAAGACTATGACATTCAACTACACAAGAAAAGACAAAACCTTAGGCAAAAGAACCTAGATGTGCCATCATATACATAATAATTTGAGAAGCTTTGTCTTAGATCAAGAATACAGTAAATAGAGAGCATCAAGGTTTCTTGGTACCTTAATGGATTAAGGTGGAATATACAAGAAGAAATCAGGCTTTTTACCCTAATCTCCATTCATAGTTGTTTCCAAATGGCTTTGAAATTGGAAGAGAAACTCAGAAAGAAACAAGACTCTAACTCTAGAGGAAGAGGAAGGGGCAGCGACAATAGAGGTGCTTCAAGTGGAAGATGAAATGATAGTAGGAGCCAAGGTGACTCCAAATATGTAGAACAAGGAGATGAGTCAATCAATAGAGGTGGATACAATAGAGGAATGGGTTATCATAACAATGGAAGAGGAAGATCAGGGGGTTTTGGAAGAAGTTCTCACTTTTCTTCCATGAAGTGCTACAACTATAGACAATTGGGGCACCCTGCATATAAATTCCCTAAAAAACCCTCAACTTCACAAGGAGAGAAAAATACTGCCTATGTCCAAGAAGAGGACTATTCTAAACAATCAGAGGTGAGCCTAGATTCGAAGAAGGGAGAGAATCTCATGTTGAGAAGAATCTTGATCAAGACACCCACTAAAGATAAACATAAGCAGAGAAGGGATCTTTTTAGAGTCAAATGCAAGATATTGGGAAAAGTGTGCAAAGTTATCATTGATTCAGGGTCCATAGATAATATTATATCTGAGGAGGCAGTAGAGAAGTTGAAACTCACTAAGATTCCACATGTGTGTCCCTATAAAGATACATGGTTAAACAAAGGGAAAAACATCTTGGTAAATGAGCAAGTTTGGGTAGAATTCACCATTGGCAAGTATCAAGACAAGATACTTTGTGATGTGTTTCCAATGGATGAATGTCATCTGTTGCTTGGAAGACCATGGCAGTATGACAGTGAAGCAGTCCATAATGGGAAAGAGAAAAAGTACTCCTTCAAGAAGAATGGGGTAACTTTCAAAATTCAGTCTTAGATAGAGGAAGACTTAGTGGAGAAGACAAAAACTAGTACATTGTTGATGAGTGGGAAGGAATTATTAAGGGACATGGAAGAGGAAGGAGTTGGATATGTAATCATGTTGAAGCCAAAGGAGGAGACTCATAATCAAGCACCTATGCCAAAAGAAGTGAAACAATTGTTGGATCAGTTTAAGGACATAATATGTGAGGGTACACCACCTACACTACCACCAAAGAGGGAGATAAGTCATCAGATTGACTTTGTACCCAGAGCATCTTTGCCTAACAAGGCTGCATATAAAATGACACCAGAGAAAAACAAGGAGATAGCCAAGCAAGCACAAGAAATTTTGGACCAAGGGCTGATTAGAAAGAGCATAAGCCCATGTGCTATCCCAATGGTGTTGGCTCCTAAGAAGTGAGGTAAGTGGAGGATGTGTACTGATTCTAGGGAAATTAATAGGATAACTATTAGATATAGATTTCCTATTCCTAGAATAGAAGATTTAATGGATTGTTTGGGGGGTGCTAAGTACTTCTCTAAAATTGATTTGAAAAGTGGGTACTACCAAATTAGGATAAAAGAAGGTGATGATTGAAAGCCAACCTTTAAGAATATAGAGGGGTTATATGAATGGTTAGTTATGTCCTTTAGGCTTACCAATGAACCTAGTACCTTTATGAGGGTGATGAATGAAATCTTGAAGGACTACATAGGTATATTTGTAGTTGTCTACCTAGATGACATCCTCATTTTTAGAAAAACAAAGGAGGATCATATGAAACACTTGGAATTAGTGTTGAAGAGGTTGCAAGAAGAAAAGCTCACCATCAATCTTGAAAAGAGTGAGTTTATGAAGGATGAATTAGTCTACCTAGGATTTATAGTTTCCCAAGGTGACTTGAAGATGGAAAAAGGTCAAAGTAGAGGCCATAATGAAGTGGCCTACTCCTAAGATAGGGAATGAAGTTAGGATCTTCCATGGGTTAGCCAAATTCTATAGGAATTTTATTAGAAGATTCAGTGAAATTTGTGCTCCAGTCCTAGAGACCATTAAAGGAGGGTTGAAAACTAAGTTTGTATGGACAAAGGTAGCTAATGAGGGCCTTGAAAGGTTGAAGAGAGAAGTAGCCACTCAACCTATATTGTTGTTACCAAGTTTTGACAAACCTTTCATAGTAGAGTGTGATGCAAGCAACATAGCAGTGGGGGCTATCTTAAGCCAAGAAGGCAGGCCAGTGGCATTCTTCAGTGAGAGATTGAATGAGGCAAAGTCTAGGTACTCTTCCTATGACTTGGAGATAAATGCTGTTGTATAAGCCCTAAAGAAATGGAGGCATTATTTATTTCCTAAAGATTTTGTTGTCTTTACAGATAACCAAGCATTGAGGTATATCAATACTCAAGACAAACTTAGTTTGAGACACATCAAATGGATGGAGTTTTTGTAGTCATACACCTTCACTATTAAGCATAAGAAGGGGGTAGAAAATAAAGTCGCAGATGCCCTTAGTAGAAGGATTATACCATACAAGAGATTTAGTTGCAAAGTACAGGGGTTGAAGGGTTCAAGGACCTTTATGAAGGAGATGCAAGCTTCTTAGTGATCTACAAGGTGTGCGAAGAGTTTGAGAATCACTTTCACAGTTAATATGCAGACTACACTCTTCAAAATGGATTGTTGTTTAAAGGGAAAAAATTATGTGTTCCAAGGGGATCCATGAGGGAGAATATCATCCAAGAAAAAACATAATGGGAGTTTGAGTGGACACTTTGGATTGAACAAGACTTTGGATGTAGTGGAGAGATTCTATTGGTGACCAAAACTACAGAGAGATATAAGGAGATATGTAGAGCAATGTGGAGTGTGTCAAAAGGAAAAAGGAACTTCATCAAATGCATGCCTATATCAGCCATTTCCCATCCCAAGTAGACCATGGGATTGCATAAGTATGGATTTTATTGTGGGACTACCTAGGACACCTACTGGTTGAGACACTGTATTTGTGGTAGTGGACAAATTTAGCAAGATGAGAAATTTTGTCCCATGCAAGAAAAATCATGATGCTAACCATATTTCCCATTTTCTCTTTAAAGAGGTTGTGAGAATACATGGCTTGCTAACAAGCATAGTTGTGGACAGATATGTGAAGTTTATGGGACATTTCTGGAAGACACTTTGGGGAAGGCTAGGGACCAATTTGTCACATAGCTCAGATTATCATCCTCAAACGGATGGCCAGACAGAGGTGATCAACATGGTACTTGGTAATTTTTTGAGATGTTTGACAAAAGAATATGGACAAAGTTGGGAGCAAGTTATACCACATGCAGAATTTGCCTACAATGATAACACAAATCAGACTACTGGTAAGAGTCCATTTGAGATTGTTTATGGGTTAAACCCAAGGGGTGTACTTTAGTTGAGAGATCTAAAAGTATATGAATGAATCAGTGGTCATGTTGATGATTTCTCTTAGTTAATGAGAGAGGCACATGAGCAAGTTAGAAAGACATTAATGGAGGCAAATGAGAATTTGAAGACTAAGAGGGATGAAGGAAGAAGATATCTACAATTTGAAGTATGTGATCTAGTAATGGTGTTTATGAACAAAGGGGATACCTAGTAAGCTGTAGATGAAAAGGATTGGGCCTTGTAAGGTGTTGGCCAAGTATGGACCCAATGCCTATAAGGTGGAACTACCCAAGGAGATGTCAATTTATCCTATCTTTAATGTGAAGGATTTGATAAAGTATAAAGGACCAAAAATGGATGAGGTATAGTACAGTACTGAGGTGAACGAGGATGTAGGGGAGTTCAAGACTCTGTATCATATCAAACCACAAGTTGAAAGGATACTGGATTCAAGAGTGAAAAAGAAGACAAGGAATAGGATATATATGGAACATCTAGTGCAGTGGAAAAAAGACCAGAGTCAGAAGCTACTTGGATATCTTAAAGTGACTTCAAGAAACATGGAATCAGTGAAGAGTTCCTAACACCACAGGTACCCTAATTTGTTTATTGTAGGGGGAGAATGGTGCATGAGCACCCAAGGTCTTTGATAGATATTTTTGTCATTTTGGATTTGAGGTTGGTTTGGCCAACCATCAGTTAATAAGGACTAAGTTATAAAGTCCCAAGTGTGTTTAATGTGAGTCTAGAGTCAGTAGTGATTAGGGTTTAGTAGTTGATGAGGTCAAGTTTCATATGGGGGTCTATATTCTTAGAAGTCAACCAAAAGGGCAAATGGTTGACCAAAACTCCAAAATGGAGTGACATTCATGGTTTTGATATTTTTGAATTTTTTAAGGTCATATGATAAGTTTAGGACCAAGTTGGGGCATTGGAATTCATAAAATATCATTTGAGCAAAAGATGTAAAAGTTGTCATGACAACTTTTGCAATTTTGCAAAGTTGTCATGACAACATTTCCTAGAAATTAGGAAAGGGATTTAATGGTGCCCAAATACCAACATGTGGGTCTAGACATGTGAGGGTAAGGTATATAAGGTGGAAAAAACCCTAATCTAAGAGTTAGTTGTCATTTTGTACGGACTGTGTGTGAGGAAGGAAGGATTTAGACTATATTTTCATGATAGTGCTTGCATCCAGTTGTTTAATGGATTGAAATTGCTTAATTAATGGATTGAGAAATTTTATGTTGGAATGTACTTACTTTTTGTGGCATTGAATTAATCATTTTGTGTGACTGGTTAATATTTTGTAAATCCTTTTGTTATCACAGTTTTGCTGTGTGGTTTTGAGGCAACTATGTAAATATGCCTCCCTCTTGAATTCCCATGGTCAAAATCATATCCCCTCTTGGATTCAAGTAGGGGAATCCATTTAAATTGTGTATATAGGTTGTGGAGTCATTTTGTGTAGGGGAAGAAATTTTAGCATGAAGCCCTAGGCGAGTGCAAGTGCATTCTGGTTAGGTGCTTGAATGGAATAGTAGTAAGGAAGCTTGCTTAGTGGATTGGTTGAACCTAATCAATGGTGGGGAAATGTAGAGAGGTGAGTCATTGTTATTTGAATGCAAGGAGAATTTTAGTGGAGTTGTGGAAGGCAATCAAAACAAGCCAAGAAACTAGACTGTGTACATGTTCCCTAAAACCCATGAAAATAGGGGTTTCTTGGAAAACCAGTGTACGGACAGAGTGGGCACTTAAGACCTCTAAAATACTAGAGTGTAGGAAAAATCCACAAGGAATCCATAACTAGTTCCCAATGATGTTAAGGGATTTTGGGAGAAAATCCACCTTTTCAGTGAAAAGGAGGGCTAATTAGGCCTAAAAGGCTAGAAGGCCTTAAGAACTAGAAATCTTGAACCCGATTGAAACTAGGGTGAAAGATCCACAAAATTGGATCTAGGGGAGTTGAAAGATATCTAAGGAAGGTAAAGAATCCTAACACTAGAAGGATTGGATAGTTGGGAAAGTAAGAGACCAAGGGAAGCCATGGATGTGAAGAGATATGGAGAGGGACTTAGTGTGATTTTGAACTTGTTTGAGAGCTCCTAGAGAGTTAGAGGATTATATAGGAATCTTCTAGTGAGGGTGGTGATAGAAACCCAAAGGAAGACCAAGAAAAGGTCTAGTAGAGAGAAAGAAGGATCTAGGAGTGGGATCTCCCCATCATATGCACTCAAGGAGTGGTGACTATTTCTATTTTTGGTATCAGTATTGAGGTCTCTCTGTCGAGACCTACCTCGACTTTGTCTTTCTGCCGACATCCTAGGACTAGGTAACCTATTCTGTGAGGATAGTGATCTGGGAGGATTTTGAGTATCTCTCACAAAAAGAGGATTCTCTCCAAACAAGGAGTTGTCTTCAAATGGGAATCCATGTTTGTCTCCCCCGTGAAGTTCCTTAAAATGACTTCTAGTTCGCACATGCATGAATAATTTGATTCACCTGACTAACACTGTCGCGATATCTAAAGTGCTGACTAAGTCAAAGACCAAAGAGACCAAGTGATAAACATCCAATTGAGGAGGAGATAGAAAAGAATCTGATCTTGAGTCATGGTTAACTAACCTTCTCTCACAACCCATAATAAGGATAGTGTAGAAAAAGACTAATAAGATTGAAACAAAGGACTGGTCAATCAGACAAGCACAACGACATCAAATTTAAAGAAAATGATAGGTTGGACTGACAACATATCGTATTTAAATACAAACTAGTAGAAGCATTATGAAAGTATAGACCTCAGAACAAACTGAATGTATTAGGATAGACTGATGAAAAGATTAAGTTTTGACAATTTTTTGACAAACTGTTGAAGTTTTAGACGAGATATTACAGACAAGCACCTAAAGTGCACAATTTTTTGGATTGTTTGTTTGTTTGATTGATTGATTGTTGTTTTTTTTAGTGAACACTCATGCCAGACACATCAAGAAGCCCTCAAATATTCCATGAAAAAAGGCATATAGGTGCTACAACAAGATATTGAAGAAGATAGACCCAAGCTCCAAGTGTTTTGGTGGCTGCAAATGATGAGGACTACTCAAGTGGAGAAGAGGAAGCATCAAAATTAGTGGTAAAGAAGAAGATGCCAAGGTATGTGAGACTAAACCATTCAGAAGATCAGATCATTGGTGACAGGAACAAGGGTGTTCAAACTAGGAGGAGGATTACTGAAGATCAGATTTTCTTAATATCAAAGATTGAATCAAATGTTGATCATTGGGATAAAGCTATTAAATAAGAGTGTGTGATTGCAAATGAATACAAGGAGAATCTTATGATTAGTTTAGCCAAACTTGATTCATTACTTGAAAGTCAGAGGAATTCAGTGAACAATAGTGGTCTTATATTTGAGAAAGGATAAAGCTCTAGATCTGGTCAAGACAAGCCTAAGACTAAGAGATAAATGAACAAAACTAAGAAGACTTCAGAAAGACTACCTAAAACTAATAAATTTAGTGTTAAGTGCTTTTCTTGTGGTAAGTTTAGTCATAAAGTTGTAGATTGCAGAAATAAAGATAATTTTTCTAGGTATAAAGGGATAACCATGACTCAAGTATATGCAGTGGTGTGAGAAAGAAAAATAATACTGCCCGAAGGGAAAAAGTTAGATGTCAATGTACTAATAAAAAGAAGGATGAGGAAAGTGGACAGAATATTTTTACACGTTTCAGATGTAACATATATGCACACATTGCAAAATATTGCAGAAATAATAAAGTGTACAAATGTAGTTCAATAGGAATGGAAAAGAATGTGCAAAAGAATGATCAGACTAAAAAGAAGAAAGTGGATAGGAAATGTCATAATGAAAAAGGAATGCAAAAAGATGACAAAGGAAAAGAGAAGATGATAATGGATAAAATACATAAGTGTAGAAATAAGTCAAAGAGAAAAAAGAGAAAGGATAATGTGGAACATGAATCTACTCTTGCACATCTACGAGACAAGCTAGGGGTGATTGAACCTCCTAATAAAAACTAAATATGTAGAGGAATGAATCAGTCTAGTGTACTTCAAGGACATATGTTTTAGCTGGATTGATGTATAGGGGCTACTACTCAAGGGGATTAGTAAGAATCGGTAAGTGAGTTGTTTTGATTTGATGTGTTTGATCATGTGATCGATGTGTTATGGATTAGAGTATAGGTGTTCCTTTAACATTGATGTCAAAGGGGGAGAAGCACATGTGAAAAACAAGATATATACTTGCACATAAGAAAGAGTTTCAACTAAGGAGAAGAGTGCATGGGAGATACAATACTTACCTAAGGGAGATAAACTAATAGAGAGAAGAGTATGTAATAAAGTATGGAACTAAGGAGAAGCTTGTTCCCAGGGGAGAAGAGTTAGGGATAATATTAAAGCTAATGATAATTATTGTATATATTATTTGTATTACTCTTGATAGTTGACCATAGGAGGAGATTGTTTATTTTTTTAAAATTTTATTACATGTTTTTCACATCATATGTTGCCATCAATGCCAAAGAGGGATATTGTTAGCAAGTTGGTGTGTTGGTGTAGTCATTAATGTCAACATATCAGTTTGGCTAGTGGTTTTGTATGCTTAGAGGTTTGGTGAGGTTCTATTACTACAGATAATTGGTTCTGCACATGAGGCTATTTTGTAGCGAGTCTGTACTTGGTTTATGCCAAGTTACAGAGGTGTACATGAAGATTTGGACAAGTTATGAGGCCAGATGTGGTGACTGGAAAAATATTATTTTCTAGTGTTGATAAGGTGGAAGAGATTGGTTTGGTGTGCACCTAGGAGGAATTGTGGGACATGTTGGTGTGTCCTTAGTTCAGAAGGTTTGTGATCCAAAGATCTATAAGGAAATTTTTTTGGTGTTACAGATCAAGCTGACAATGTTCTTGAGGTTTGGTGTAAGTGATGTTGAATTTGAAGGATAGGGTGGCTTTGAATGTTTATGTGTTCTTCATGATGCCTATGGATGTTCTTGGGTTGTGTGCCTACTGAGTTGGCGGTTCAAATTGATTATGGTGATCAAGTTTGGAGGATTTTTTAGTTGGCAGCTATTTTTCTTTTGTTCTTGGCTGACTTGGTCAATAAATTATTTTGTAAAGATCAAGGAATGATTTATGAATGGGATTTGTGATTGAGGATGCTGATAAGGATCACAAGTATGTTTTTGGTGGTTAACATGGATTTGAAATGAATATTTTTGGCATTTGGAATTTAAAATTTGAATTTTGGTTTTTTCCGACTATGTTTGATAAATTATATAAGGTTTTAGGGAAAAAATAATAGGTGTGGATGCTTGACAGGTTATGGAGCAAGAGTGATAGATCTGTTGGTGATCAGAGTGTTCATCTGAGGGAGTCAGAGGAGTGATCAAAGATATTTGTTGTACTTCATTGGAACTAAATTTGGCATTAGCTAGATGCTGAAGACACCTAAATTTGGTCAAGAAAATCAAACAGAAAATGAAGTGAGAAAATCAAGAAAAATCATGAATTAATTGAATAATCAAAGCCTTTGGATTAATTAAATCAAAATAATCAATTAATTATGCAATTGATATTAATCAATTAATTGTATAGTTAAAATCAAATTCATTCCAACCCATTCAAGGGTGCACATGACTAAAGAAATTAAATAAACCAATTAATTTAAATCCTTTTATTCCTCACCCACCACATGGGAAAATCAATTTCAACCAATAGGAATTAAGGATTGAGCTCACATTGATTAAGCCCAAAGTGATTCTCCATCACACATCTTGGAGTTGCATCTTGACCACTCAATTTGTCCCCTTATTTGAAAACATCATTTAAATTGTCTTAACCTTTGAGATAATCAACTCAACCTAACCCTAATCAAGGTTAAATCAACTCTACCCCCTACCCTTGGGAAATCCTTTAAATAGAGGCCATTTTGAGTGCAAAACATATAACACACATCCATGAGCTAAGCATCATCACTATATGCATTTTGATTTGGAGTTCATAGAATTAAATTTGAATAATTTGCAAATAGTGATCAATCTTGAAGCATTTTAGGATAATTTGAGCTAAATAGGGTTAAATCACATCAAATAAATTTAATTTATCATTACTAGGACTGTTATTAATGGATGCTTGAGCTGAGAACATACTATTTTCTTTCCTAGATAAAGAGATGTGAGATGCTCATTATTTATTTTGACCCAATTAGCTTAGTTTTACATATTTTGAAGTTGAATTGATAGTAACAATACTAATTTCATGAAGGTATGATTTTCATATACACAAATGGCGCCCACCGTGGGGTTGTCAGCCTCATTTCTAACAATCTCATGAAATTTTAGTATGTTTGAGTGTGTTATTTTGTAGGAATTGGAAATTTGTAGGTAAAGTGACTTGTACAAGCACAAATCCCAATGCCTTTACACAACAAAGAAGCACATACAAAAACTCTTCTATCTTCTGTCTTCTATTCTTTCATCGCATCAGACATAAAAAGTGACGCATTCAGGCATAAATCCTAACACCTTTACACAATGAAGCATCATGTACAAAATCTATTTTGTTTCCTATCTTACATTATCTCAATGCCTTTGACAGTAAAGAAACATGCGACAGATAAAGTTCAACGCATTTGCATGACAACGTGTAGTAGGCTTATTCTAACGCTTATTATGCTATCTTTCAATGCATTTAATTTTGTTTTAATGCTTTGCAAGTTTTAAATAGCGCTCTGTACCTTGTAAAGCAACACTCTGTCATTATTAAAGTAGCATGTAGACATATTTAAAGCAACGCTTTATCACCTTTAATATATTGCGTGCTACTGTGTTGAAATTTTTGAAAATTTTTAAAAGCCAACAAATTAATGAAAATTGTTTGTCAATTTGCAGATGTCAAAGCATAGGAAGGTAAAGAAGTCCGCATGTCAAATTTAAAAGGAGGAGAGAGAGATCAAGAGGTTGTTAAGGTTTGAGAAACAAATCCATAATGAAAATATTTTGGAAACTTTAAATGAAGATGCAAAGCTTTATGATATTTATGTCAAAATTGTAAAATCTTACAAATCCAAATATATTTCATTAACTTGAGTCAATTCACCTTAAAATATTTAAAATAACATTAAATTTAGGTGAATTTGAGCTTTGTCTTTTGGATTTGGTTTTTCCTCATTTTGTGTGAGTTGTGCTGGACTAATTTGTTGGAGGAGAGGATGCAAAGGAGCTGGAATGATCGCCACTAGGTGAGTGCAAAATTGAAAAACAATTAAAAAAAAGTGCCTAGCCTAGCTAGCTTCTAAAAAATGTAAGAGCTAAAACCTTTTGCATTTGATCAAATTGTGGCAAGTCAAAGTTCAAATCTAGCATAATTAGTAAAGGGACTTCAAGTCACAAATTAAAGTATTTTGTATGCCAAATTCTAGATGTGAAGAACCTAGGGAAATGGAAAAACACTAAATTTGAAACCTCCTTGTTTGTGGAAGACAAGTGCTAGGCATATTCTCTTCACTCTGTGAGTGAATCAAAAAGATATACACACTTTGAATCCCTTAGTTTAAGAGGTGGTAATTGAACATATTTGTCTATTGTGTTTGGAATTGGAGAAGTAGTGGGGATATGCTCTTTACCTTTTAGGTGAATCAAATTTCCAAACCTACCTATCTCTTTCATTTTTTGCTTTCAAATGAATGTGTTAGATCTTTAGTGGGCCTGCCTCCTGAGGTTTTCCTTTTTGAGGATGGTGAGAGGGGATGATCCAAGTGGGATAAATTTTTTTTAGCTATGGTAATCCAACCCACTATAAAATAAAATGCATTCATCCTTAATGGGGTGAGTGACGAAAGGAATTGAGAATCAAACCTCCTCTAGCAGTCCTTCGAGATTGCACACAATTGTGTTTTTATGCGTGTGGGAGGCCTCTATAATGGGGGATGAAACTAAAACAACTTTGAATGAAATATTGAAAAAACCATGGTTAAATTAGGAATGCCTACCTTTTAGAGCTATTTACAAGCCAAATTTGTCCATAGGTAGCTTGCTTGGAAGATCTTTCTTGTTAAAGACCTATGAAAATGATTGAAAACATAGAGTTTGTGTGTATATTAAGGGTTAAAAAATTTATTTTTTGTGTATTGTGGTTGCTGATTTATATTGCAAAAGACAACATCCATCTAGATCTAATCACATTTTAAAACTTTTAAAAATCAATCAAACAGTGATCCAAAAAAACAACATATTCTTGTTCTGGAAGCCTTTGTGTGCTAAAAATGTGTCACACTTCTATGAGTCATTCCATTCAAGGTTGCTCAAGATTGAGGCCTCAAATATTGACTCATAGCTCCCTAGTCATGGAGTGCAAAGGTTTGTAATGGAGGCCCTCAGATTGACCTAGTTGTGCCCATGCAAGTACACCATGAAATGAGATATTCAATGCATAAAAATGACAACTATTCTATATGATAACAATGCAAGAAAAGAAATTAGTCTAAATGATAACAATGCAAGAAAATAAATTATTCTAAATGATAACAATGCAAGATTAATCTATGAAAGGAAATATACAAGCTTAATCTATGGAAGAAAATATGAATTTAATCTAATATGAATCTAATCTACATAAATAGCCATGGATGCAAGAAGAAGAAGACAAGAGAGAAGTTGCAATATCCAAGCCAAAGTGCTCAAATTCTCTTTCAAAATTGCTCTCCAAACCTGTAGCATAACAATACATAAAAATTCTATATGAGAATGAGAAGGAGAGGTTTCCTTATATAGGAAAGTGAATGCTTGAGATTAGGAGGCAAAAAGAAATGAGCAATGGTGGAGATTAAATCTTGGTTAATCGATGTGCCCATTAAAAGCAAAATGCCCACCACTTAGAAAGATGTGAAGAAAAAGGGATTTTTATTTAATTTATTTCCTTTTTCATCAAAAGAAGAGCTTTAAGTGGGGATTTTTATTTATTTAATTAAAAGAGGGGTTTTATTTTAATTAAATAAATTAGAAGAATTTTATTTAATTAAATGGGAGGAATTTAATTTAATTAAATAAGATGAATTTTATTTAATTAAAAGGGAGATTAAATCTTTTAATTAAATAAAAATGATCAAACCTTAGGAGATATTGAAATAATTGAATTAATTACGATTTGATCAAGGAAATTGATTTGAATTAAAATTTTGCAAAGCATTGATTCAGGAATTTGATAAATTGATAAATGGGGGCCCATAGTCTAGGCGACCATTTTAGGGTGCACACATTTGCCCCTCTTTGACTAATGTGTGATCATTCTGGGAACACATGCGTCAAAGAATGCAGTTGAAGTGTGAGATCGATTTGGGATCACAAAACAACACAGACATCAACACCGTTGTAAATAAGTAATTGACATCAGAACAAAGATAGGTTGATTGCAAAAAAAGACAATGTCAACACCATTGTAAATAAGTAATTGACATGTCTGAGATAAGAATCTCAAGGAAGGTTTCCCCAAGCCGAGCAATTGATAGGATTAATAAAGCTGAATCAAGGATTGAAGTTTGATAGGTACAGCCCCCTCATGATCAAAATTGAAATGAGATAGAGGAGAAATAGTAAATTGATAAATTTGATCAAATCGAACTAAAGATAAGGTTCTTGATGTAAGATGAAAGATATAAGGATCACAAAACCAAAGTAGATCATCAAGCACAAAATATTATGCCCCAAGGTTGAATTAGAAGAAAAGAAGTGGGGTGAAAGTGAATGGAAGATATAATTTTGGAAGAGGTGGAAATAAATGGAGAGAAGAAAGAGAATTTGCCTTAAGAAAGAGAATGCCCCAAAATCAATCAACTTTTTAAGATAGAAAATTTTGATTGAGATCACGAAAGAAGATAAGGAAATGAAGATCAAACATGACCACAGTTGATTAAAAGTCCACAAGAAAGATGGAGGAAAACCCTCGCAAACACATAATGCAACCTAAAAATGCAAACTAACATGAGGTCTAACAATGCAAGCTACATGAGAATGCAAAGCTGTACTTGAAATAGAGCAACTGTAACATAGGACTTTATGTTCATCATTCATGAGAGAATGTTAAGGAACTTATTTTGATCATTGGGCCATTATTAATAGACATCAAAAAAATCACACAATCATCACTAGTCAGAAGTGCAAATATGAAGATATGAATGTGATTTATATCAGATTGGAATGTGGAAAGATTCTAACATAAGAATCAAAGACATAAAGGTCAAGATGACTATGATGTTAGCTTACCCAATTTAATATAGAAAAACCATGCTCGCATCAAGGCATATAGGCCAGGATGACCTACAGAATGATTCTGCAAAAATAGTGAAACATAAAGCAGGAAACAAATAAAAATATGTTCCATGCCCCAAGTCCTCTAGCTATGTATTCTGAAGAGGCTTATTAGACAAGGATACTCAACAAAAATCAATAACAGTCAGCACACAAAGAAAAGATCATGACATAGCTCAATCATTAAGTGTTGTGTTTAAAAATTTAAGTGTGTTAACTGATACTAAGTTCTGAGGATAAGGATCAAATGCTTGCAAGTAGGTAAGACCACATGACAAAACGGGGTAAGACCAAACCAATAAGTGTTAAAAAACACTCAATGTCAAGGGTTGTATTGAAAAATACAGTAGAGGTGGTGTTGAAAAAATTGTTTGTGAGATGTCCTAAAGACTAACGCATCCAAGAGACCAAAGCTAACACAGTTATGCCCCCTAGACAAAGACAAAGACCAATTCCAAACCAAGGTAACAAGGGTAAGGCATGATGAAGAAAGGCTAGGTGTTGAGGACACGCACTAAGAAACAGGGGTGGAAAGGCCTCAAGTAGCGCCCGTTTCTAGGTTTTCACCACTTGGATTTTATTACAATTTTTTTTCTTTCATTTTTTTCATTTTATTCTTCTTTTTTTTTCAGGACTTTTTATAATTTTTTTTGAATTTTTGCTACCAAGGCGCCTGTTTCCAGGTTTTCACCAAGGCACTTTTTCCATTTTTTCTGAATTTTTAAATTTTTTTATTTTTTAAATTTTTGGAATATATAATTTTTTGGAGATACATTAAAGCACCTATTGCTAGGTTTTCACTAAGATGATCATTTCTTCAGGACATTTTTTGATTTTTAGAATTTTTGACAGTATATCCTTTTTTTGAATTTTTTCAGGATCAATAATTATGTACAAAGAATGCCCCCAGAAAAAATGGGGATCAAAATCCCAAGCAAGATCACATCATGTAGTCCCAATGTTTTAGCAAGGTGGAGGACTTGAGGGATTAGCAAGCTGGTGGAAGAGATGTAAGACAGGAGAATGAAGGAGAATGAAGGAGAATGAAGGGAAGAAATCCTCAAAGGCAAACTCCTCAAGAGTACCCAAGATAGGGAAAAGAAAAGAAACATCATGTAAAGCACATTTGGACAAGAATGAAAGGCCAACATAGGATAAGTCACAAAAGCGTAATGCAAGAGCAGGAAAGGATGCAGTCCAAAGGAGTAGACATGTTAAGAGGCTTCATAGCACCGTGTTTTACTCTTTTTTTTTTTTTTTTTCAGATCAAGACCAAAGGGGAAAATGATAGAGATAGGAAAAAATGAATGGAGGAAGATAGACATGAAGGATAAACATGAAAGGAATAAAAGCAAGATCATCGTAAGATAGCTCACAAGATATCCCAAATGTTCGTGTATAGATCAACATTGTCAAGATCAAAGAGAGAATACAGAATGGATGAAAGATGCAGAAGAACTAAGCATGATGCCTGATTGCCAGGTTTTCATCACGGTACCTATCCAAGGCACCACAAGGGAGTGGTTTTTACCATAGGATGAAATTATTTCTCTTTAATTATTATTATTATTATTATTTTATTTTATTTTTTTGAATTTTTATTTTTTTGAATTTTTTTTGGAAGAAGGCAAGATTTTTAGATAATGCTCCTTGAAAGGATAAACCATGATATGCCACAATATGCTCAAAGATGTTGATAGGGAAAGGAAGATGAAAAAGAAAAAAATGGAGGATAAGGTTTTATGCAAAGCGAGTGAGGTTGCAAGATAGGAGGAATAGACAAATGAGGAAAAATGATAGAAGGTAGAGGGATAGTGAATGGAAGGATTGTGAAAGGGTAGATGGAAAGGAAGGAAAGATCAATGTCAATACACACCTTGAAGGGTGGCGAGAAGATGGAGGAAATGTGAATGAAGGAATATGTGAAGGAATATGGTGAATGGATAAAAAAGGTCACAGTTTAGGTGCATGGAATGAAAGAATGTTTTTGGAGGAAGATGAAGTGGAAGCCTTGGGAAGCTTGAATGTCAACTTCACTTGCTTCTCAACATGAGACTCTTTCAAGAGAGACTTTGGAATCCATATAGTCGTAGGCTTTTTATTTCTTTTTGATGATTTAGAGAGAATATCTTCAATGATGGATTTTGGAACCCATACTTTTCTTGTAGTTTTCTTCTTAGATATCTCATTTGACTTTATGCCCCCATATCGATTAGAGGAGACATGGTGATCTTATTTTTTAGATGGATTCTTGTATTGCTTCTTTTTCTTGTATTGAACATTCAAGTTTCTTTCAAAATACTTGGGACTTGTGGAGGAGGAAAAAGAATATGACTGGTTTAGATGGGTGGATGGATGAAAAGGATTCAAGGGTATGCATCTATGTTGATCTTGAGGAAAAATTGGAGATGGAGGGATGTAAGGACCCAAGATGGATGAGGAATTAGGAGGGTTAGGAGGGGAAAGTGAAGGGACATAAGGAGCCAAGATGGAAGGAAAATGTGAAGCCCTTAGTATTGGTGGAGGAGGTCCAAGGATGGACATGGAAGACACAAAAGGATAATCAATAAGTTCATCGACATGTATATGACAACCAAGGACATCAAGATCTTTAGAGTGAGCATTAGGATTTTCAATAGGATTGTGAACATCTTGAATAGGAGCACCTTATTTGATAGGATTGTTTGAAGCTTGGAAAGACTTAGGAAGAGTAGAAAGTAGAAGAAAACATGGAGTGGTAGAACAAGAAGATGGAAGACTTTGATCTTGACAATGATCTTTGGATAGCATAAGCGCATAATGTTCCTCTTGATTTTCAATAGGCTCAACATTGGAAGTAACAACACCATTTTTAATAACCTTAATGGAAGTATCATCTTTGGAAAGCGTAAGTGGGGTAAGGTTATTTTGATTGTCAATAAGGTCAATGGTGTAAGTAGTAACTTGATCTTGCTTAGGAGAAGACTTAAGACATGGTGGAATGAATGAGAAAGGGCATGCGGGATCAAAAGAACCATGAAATGGATAAGAGACATCATGAAAAGGATTGGATGACATGGAGGTTTCTTGATCTTGATCTTTCTTTATGTTTTTTTTTTTTATCATTTTTAGAGTCCTCTTGACATGGAGCCACTTCTAAGGACAAGAAAGCATGTTGGAATTGTATGGGAGACTTGGAAAGAGATGGGGAAGGATTATTTGAAGTAGGCATTATAGCATATAAAGGCTTAGGATCTTTAGGTTTAGCATTATTGAAAGTATTTGCAGCCAAGTGAAGGTTAGCTTGAGTTTCTTTAAGAGGTAGCCCTTGAGGGTAACTATAGGGAACCACATGAAAAGCATTACGAATTCTGTCAGATGGAGGATTTGTGGAAGATTTGGCAACTTTAGGAGATGTATGAGTATTGGAGGAAGTAGAGGATGGAAGGGAATCATCACAAAACAAAGGTTCATCATTAACATGATCTTGATTGAGAGTGAAATCTTTATTTTTAGCATGATAATCCTTAGAGGAGAAACTCTTATGATATTTCCATTTAAAGTCAGCGCAGTGAAGTTTATCTTCCTTAATAGAAGCACCAGCCAGGTATTGTTCACAAAATTCATCAAAGTATCTTTCAAAATCAGAATCATATGGATCACCATCACAATCAATCCAATGGGATGACCCCTTACCAGTATAAACAAGCACATGATGAGGAGGACTCTTAAGAATAGAGGTGTCATAGATATCACTATATTGTCCATCATCATAGTCATCATAATAATCAGAGTCATAATAGATGGGATCATCAGAGTCATCAAAGATGGGCGTGTCATTCTTCATGGAAGAGGTATCATAAGGGTCATTATGTTGCTCATTATGGTATGTCTTGAAAAGAGAAGTATGACTCTTGGGAGAAGTAGAAGAAGAAGGAGATCGTGAAGAAGAGGAATGTGAAGACCTAGTGGAAGAAGAAGATTTGGATGATGAGGAAAGGTGAATAGATTCAGAAGATGAAAGATGTTTGGAAGAAAGAGATTGTGACATGATCATGTACATGATCCTAGAAAAGGCATCTTATTCAATCACTTTTTTCTATATTTTCTTCCTAAGTTCATCACCCATGCAATTTTCGGAGGACAACCACTCTTCAAATTGAGCAACAAGTTCAAGATCATCTATTATTAAGAGAGGTTCTATAAAAAGATATTTGGAATTCATGGTTCTAGAAGAGGAGGAATCAAGAAGAGATGAAAATAGAAGAATATATACTAGATAATAAGAGGAAAAGGAAATCAAGAAGATGCAAAGATCTTAGGAAGAAGAGGAAGAAGCGTGAAGGAAGAAGAGAAAATATGGAAATGGGAGACTAGGAAGACATAGGAGATGCGGAGGAAAGAAGACCAAGAGTCACTGTGTGCAAATTGATACCATTTATGTTCATTTGGATATTGATCAACATGTCATAGAACTTTTGGGGAGATCTATTCAAGTTTTTATCACTCGAGAACTCAAATTTGTTCGTTTTAATTGACCAATTAGATGCATTAACAAATTTTATCATGAATCAGGCACGCAGAACAACAATTAGGGAGTTCAAGAAAATATTTATCTTCAAAAAATGAGCAAGGGACAAAGAAACCTTGCGCATGAAAAAGAATAGTGACATAGTATTCTACTCCATAAAGATTCTACTTGTGTATGTTCTCAAAAGGTTTTTCCAATCACGCACATAGTCCTAGAGAATAAAAAGTTGGTTGCACTATGGTTCTTAGTAATGGTTTGACTCTGCAACTTTTTGAATCTCAAGTGGGTGAAATTTAATCCTGGTGCACCAAGGTTTTGACACAGTTCGAGAATTTAATCAATCAGGAGCTGCTGAGGAGATCTGACAACCCACAAGAAACTACACCCGTGGAGATTTCTTCCACAAGGACATTTATATAGAGGTTGTTGCTACCATGGAAAAAATGGATATTACCACTTGAGGTTCCATCCACGTGGTTTACCCAATAAAGGGAATGTCCACTATGGTTAACCCTCTCTAACAAGGAAGACTCACAATATGGACCACATGGGGACTTAGTTCAGATTCAAGGGTTCCAATTTTCTGATTCTTCCAAAAGGGAAAAGAGCATAATCCTCTAGCCTCTTCACCT
>MU224921.1:466084-481716 GCA_018584345.1 Thuja plicata
TTCTTGTCATCTGGTCTTGGCACAAGTGACCATGTCTTGTTCTTCTCAATCTGTTCAATCTCATCATTCATAGCACTTATCCATTCTTCATTATCTAGTGCAGCATTGATAGATTTTGGTTCAAACTTACAAATTAAGCAATTTGAGTTTAAAGACTTACTTCTTGTTCTTGTACCAGATTTCTTATCTCCTATGATCTGGTCCTCTAGATGGTTCCTTATTACATATCTTGCAAGAATAGGTACAACTCTTTGCAAATTAGCTTGATCTTCATTACCTTGCACATTATTTTGATCATTATCCTGACCATTGGTAACAACATTCTGACTATCGGTTGCAACATTCTATTGTTCTGGATTTAAGCACTGTTTCTCAGGTAGAGTTATGGTTTCTTCATAGTATACAAATTTGTTGTAGTCCTCTGGTTCTTTTTTTCTTTCCAGCTCATTCTTTTCTACAAATTCATCAATCTTCACATTTGCACTTTCAACTATTTTGTTAGAAGTCTTGAGTAAGAATTTAAAAGCTTTTCTTTTGGTAGAATACTCCAGAAAAATACCTTCATCACTTTTGGCATCTAGCTTTCCATTTTTATTATCCTTTAAGACATAACATTGATTGCCAAATATTTTGAAGTAACTTACATTGGGTGTTTTACCATACCATAGCTCATAAGGATTTTTCTTTGAGTCCTTTCTCAATTGTACTCTGTTAAGTGTATAGAAAACAGTGCTAACAACTTCCCTCCAGAAGATCTAGGTGATGTCCTTCTCTATCATCAGTGTTATTGCACAATCAACTATTGATCTGTTTCTTCTCTCAGCAATCCTATTTTGCTGTGGTGTTCTTGGTGCAGAAACCTATCTTTTTATGCCATGCTCATTACAAAAATTAGTGAATTCATCTGATATAAATTCTCCTCCTCTATTTGATCTCAAACAATTTAGATCCTTACCAATTTGTTTTTCTACCATAGCCTTATACCATTTAAACATCTTGAATGCTTCAGATTTTTCTTTTAGAAACATGACTGTCATCATTCTAGAGTAATCATCAACAAATAGAATAAAATATCTATCTCCATAATATCTCTTTATCCTCATAGGTCCACATAAATTAGTATGGACTAATTCTAGAATATCATCAGATGTATGGGTTTTGATTTTGAAACTAGACTTTTTCATCTTACCTTTTTGACAATTTTTGCACATGATGTTGTCTGGCTTTGTCATCGTCGATAAGCCTCTTACACTTCTTTTCCTGCTTATTTTCATCATGTTTTCAAAATTCACATGACACAACCTTTTGTGCCATAGCGATATGTCTTCATTTCTAGTCATCAAGCAAGTTGGGTTAGTATCATTCAGATAGAATAAGTTAACTTTGGTCTGTTCACCGGTACCAATCAGTATTCCTGATTCATTGAAGATCTTTGCCTTCTTGTTCTCAAATGCTACTTTGTGACCTGAATTATTCAGCTGAGAAACAATCAATAGATTATAATTCAATCCTTTTACCCAATAAGCATTTTCACATTTAATTAGGTTATTTAGCATTACTGTTCCTTTACCTTCAATTTGACAAGGTGAATCATTTCCCATTCTTACTGTACCACCTTTATAGTATTCAAAAGTATTAAATTTTTTTTTGTCACCAGTCATATGGTGAGTGCAACCACTATCTATAATCCAGATATCATTCTTTCTAATCTTAGATATGAGTGCAGTTTCTTCATACCTTTCATCTTCATCTAAATCATCCTTCATAGCTACAAATACTATCTCGATATCATCATCCGGTTCGGTGTCAGTATTTTCATCTTTGCAAGTAGCTAGATAGCTGGCCTTCTTTCCTTTATCCTTGTAATCTCGAGTATCATTTCTTTTTGATCGTCGATAACCTCTGTAATCTTTGTTATCACCTCTATCAGATTTCTTCTCAAAAGATCTATTATCACATCTATCATCTTTTCTTTTGTTAGCACATCTTACAAAAAAGTGTCCAATCTCTTTACAATTAAAACATACAAGTGGTAATTTGCCTTTGTATTTACCTTTGCCTCTTAGCATTCTTCTTTCCATGAGTGCTTCAATTTCATCTAGATCTTCTTCTTCACTTTCACTTTCACTGTCTCTTCTAGATGAGTGTCTCTGACTAGATTTGCTTATTCTCATAGAAGACTTGAATGCAAACTCTAAACTTGGTAAGACACTATTATCAAAATTATTCATCTCAAATGAAATCAGTCTACCAATTAGGCTATCAAGAGTGACTGTATTGTTTGCCACTGCTCTCATTTCTTGAATAGTAGAGACTCTAATAACATATATAGGCAATAGGGTTCTTAAGATTTTACTTACCACTGTATCCTCTTCAAGTGTACCTCCAATTCCTCGTATAGCATTGACTACTTCTTTTATTCTTGTGCTGTATTGAGTGATGTTTTCACCTTATTTCATTCTGAAATCATCTAACTTTCCTCTAAGGCTTTCTGCCTTGGCTCTCAGAACATTTGCATCACCTCCATGTACAAGTTTCAGCTTGTCCCACATTGTCTTTGCATTTTTGCAATCTTTGACATCCTCAAATTCAACATCAGAGAGTGAGGCAGAAATATCTATAACCATGCAGTTATGTTCATGCTTTACTCTCAATTTATCTACCATCAATGGTCCTGTAGGAAACACATATTCAGTATCTAAGTATTGAGTAATATCATTGGCAATACCTGATAAATGGAGTTTTATTCTTCTTTTCCATGAAGCAAAGTTGTCTTTGTTCAACTTGGGCACATCTCATCTTGTCATCTTGTGATCTTTACTTAGGTCTTGAAACCTTCCTTCTAAGCACACAAGCTTTGATACCAATTGTTAGTAATAACTGAGAGGGGGGGTGAATCAGTGGCCTCAAAAATTTATCCTTTAAGATTTAATCCACCAATCAATACACCTCAGATTATTAAGTCCCTACAAGATGTATGCCTTTGAATTACTTGAAATAAATATCTGTCTATCGGTTTACCTTGTCTGTCCTTATTCTCCTTGATTACCGATAAACAATAAAACTTATTTACCGATACTTAGTAAATATGCAGAGTATACCAATCAATCCAGAAATGCATATGTGAAATGTAAAACAATAAAGTAATAAACCATACACACATAACACATGGATTTTAACATGGAAACCCTGTTAAGGGAAAAACCACTGGGACCGGTACCCCAAATTTTCACTCTTTTGAAGTGAGCCCTGTTAGGATCCAACCATGTTAAAGGTTACAAACACACTATTAAGTGTGACCTTGTTGGAGGATTTTTATACATAGGTTGTCACTTAGTATTTGGCATCTATTCTACCATCCTTGAATCAACCTTTAGACTGTCAATAGGCTTTATGATAACCTTACTACCATCCTTGAATCAGCCTCCTTCTTAGACTGTCAATAGGCTTTAGGTAATACTGATGCTAATCTCACGAGTCAACCTTTTTGGTAATCTGTTAGGATATACCTCAATTATAGAAGACTGTTAAGTCCTACTCTATTAAGAGACTTAATGCTCCAATGGTTAAACTGAAACACAATGACCTGTTTCTAATGCAACTTTGAATTAGAGATATTCAGATCTATTTAAATACAATACGTTTCTAATCAATGTATCAATTCAATTACTTTTTACTTCACACTTTCTGCTCTATGATGCTGTGCTTCACTATGTGTTGGTGTCTGCAGAATTATTTAGCTCTCCCTTAGCTTGATTGATCAGGACTGTATGAAGTTTATCCTTCACCAGTTTTTCTTCAACATCTTCTTTCAATTCACTCCCCTGTGTATCTAATTGCCCTTGGAAATGAATTAATCTTGTCTCTTATATAGACATGATGTTTCTTAATTCTTGGTTCTTGATTTTTGATTCTTGGCATGAAAAATAATCCAGCCAAATTGATTTATGGCTTTAAATCCTGATTTATCTTGTAGTTATCTTCTTTCCAACTGTATAAATCATCTTTAAATAACTTACTTAACTATGGTCGAATAAAACAAATAAAATAACCAGTTAAGTCTATCCTTAAGCTATGCCAGCTAGATATTTTGTCATTTTTTGATCTCTCTTTTCTATCAGTCAATTCTGTAGTTCATCTCTGGTGAAAACTGCTAGTTCCATCGATGCAACTTCAGTTAGCTTTAGGATCTCCATCCATCAGGCATCATTGGATTTTGTTCGTCGGGAAACTCTATTTTTAGCTCGTCGGGAATCCTGTGATTTTTCTTCATCGGGCAACACTATCTTCTACTCATCGGGCATCACTGTGACTTTATCTCTGTCTTTACCGATGGTGTGCACTCCGTCGGTGTGGTCTATCACTTAGTGAATACTTGAATTTTATGCATTTCTGAAAGCATAACCTCTGTTCCATTTATTCTCTGAAGTCTTTGGCATTATGTATATGACCATACAGATGATATCAAGTTGACATCAATGAAAATACAAATCATTAACTGATTTAATGTCTTGCATCATTTTCAACTTAACATTGTCAAACATTCAATCAATTACATGTCGTCACTTAAAAACTCCTTTCTTCAATCATGAGAAAGGGGAATCTTCCAATAGCAATAAAAATAATAAAAGAGGAAATGACAAAGTTAATTTTGCACATAGCTATGATAATGTAACCAATTCCTTATCAGGATATGAAAATACTATAAATGTTGTTTTTTTAAAAGATCAACCATAAAGGAAACCTCTAATGTTGTTACTAGGGGGAAAGCATCAAAGACAACCTTACAAGGAACTACCCCTAAGACTCTTGGTCCTAATGAGCCATATTCTTCTCAAAGGAAATATAATATTATGTATCAATTGCAAAAGACTCCATCCCAAATTTCAATCCTTGAATTTCTAAAGCTCCCACCAAATCATAAGGAGATATTAGAAAAGGTTCTTGTGGATACTACCATTACCGACAATCTAGATGTGGATATATTTCAAAATATGGTGGGTCATCTCATTGCACCATATTGTTTGTCCTTTTCCAAACAAGATGACATGTCCATTAATCATCCGAAAAATATTTTGCTACATATAGAGGTTTTGATACATAAACACCATGTCAAAAGAGTCCTTATTGATGGGGAAGATGGTCTAAAAATTTATACATTGAGTCTAGAAAAATCCCTAGGATTTTATGAAGGTATCGTAGATCCAAAGAAGATCACTATTAAGGCCTATGATGATGAAGAAAGGTCTTCTAAACGAATGGTGGTTTTTCCCATTAAAGTGGGGCTAGTAAAAAAAGATACCATTTGCCAAGTTTTTAACATAAAATTAACTTACAACATCTTGCTACGGAGACCATGAATTCAAAAAATGCAAGTGGTACCTTCAACATACCATCAATGTATCAAGTTTCCATACATGGGAGAAGAAATTACTATAAGTGGAGATGTGAATCTTTTCCAATATTGAAATATTGTTAAATCTATGAATGAGGCATTCATCCCACACAATAGTGAAGTGGATACCCCAAGTTCTCCTAGAGAAGCAAATCATGAAGATGGTCCTAGCTCAACTTTGGTCACTAACTCAAATCAAGACAAAACTAACTCATCTACATCAACTAAGGGTAAAGAGAAAGTTAGTTTAGTAGATGAAAGTAATAAGAGTGCTAAGTTAAGTGTTTCAAATCAAGAAGAGAGAGATTCAAACCCCTCTAGGGTTGAAAATGAAATATTTAAAGAAAAAAATTATCAAAAAATGGATAATTTGATGAAGAAATTTGAGAAACAATGCAAAATCCATCAAAAGGGTGTCAGAGAAATTCTGTGTCATTTCTTGATTTACCTCCTTCTCCAAAGTCACATGGTAGGCCAACTAAATCTCATTAAAATGAAAAGTATAATTCCCATTTTTTAAGAGCAAGTTGAAATTCACCAAAGGAAGAAGAGGATACCGAGGTTTTAAAATGGTTGTACAAAGACGAGGAGGCTTTGAGTTCCCATCTTGAAAGGGTCCAAAATGTGAGTATTCAAACACATCAATACAGAAAAGGTTATCAAATCATGCAAAAAATGGGATATATAGGAAGAGGACCCTTGGTCATAAGAAATAAAGGATTTCTAGAACCCATACAACCTTCTTGGAGATCTAAAGATGAAAATTGGGAATAGGATACCAAGAACAAGGAAATAGTTCAAACCATTTCAAAGACTCTTATGAACACATCCATATGGTAGATTCAAAAAGTGAATATGATTTCAGTAAATATGAATGGGATTCCTTATCTGAGGCTTTTTATCACAATAAGGAAGCAGATGTAATTCATACTTATGCTCCTACATCTAATGCAAACAAGCAACCAAGTATGGATCAAGGGTCAAGTTCTAATCAAGGGTCAAATAATTATCAAGAATTAGATTTAAGACAAGAATCAAATGGAACTCCTTGAGTGGTTGAACCATGGGTACCTTCATGGTTAGGATAATTGAATTTTAGGTTTAATCCACAAGTGTTTTATCCATTAGAAATCTGAGAGGACGATTTTGATCCAAGTTCTGTGGAACACCTTGAGCAAGCCCATGTCATATATTTGAGCAATACAATATATGAACCTTCCAACAAAGTCATGTCCTTAAACACCATGGATACAAATTTACATAATGAATATTTATCTCTTATCCACCTCAAATTAATTGATTGGGACCTAGCCAAGCCAAATGACATACTCTCTTTTCCCAATGACAATTTTGTGGCCCTATACCTAAATGTAGTTGAACCCTCTTTCACCAATGAATTTGACAAAAGAATAGAAGTGAAAGGAAGGTAAAATATCTCAATCCAAAATTAAAAATAAAAATAAATAAAAATAAAAATGTAATAGTCTAGTGATGCAAACCACAATGTGGTAGTACTAGACCCCCAAAAAGTAAAAATAAAGGATGTTTCCGAAGGTGAAAAACCAACTGTTGCACCTAAGGAAGAGAGATTGGCCACCTTGCCCAAAAATGATGAAGAAATATCTCCTATCTTGATTGAACCAATAGAGAAGGTTAATATTGGCACCAATTTAGAACCAAGATTCATACATCTTGCAGTTTCATTAACTCTAATAGAAAGAAAATATTTCATCCAATTCTTCAAAGAAAAACAAGTTAACTTTGCATGGTCTTATTCAGATATGACAAGGTTAGATCCAAGTTTCATTATGCATCATCTCAATGTAAGACCAAGAACTAAGTCGGTGAAACAAAAGCTAAGAAAGATGCATCCCCATATAGTCTTGCTAGTGAAAGTAGAATTGGAAAAAATGTTAAAGGTGGGGTTTATAAGGGCTATAGCTTATGATGAATGAATATCCAATATTGTGCCAGTTTCAAAGCATGATAAATCAATTAGAGTATGCACGGATTTTTGAGATCTCAACTTGGCATGCCCAAAGGATGACTTTCCATTACCTAGCATTGATGCTATAGTGGATTTGATGACAGAACACTCTATGTTTTCCCTTATGGATGGATTTAGCAAATATAACCAAATTAAGATAGCACCAAAAGATCAAGAGAAAATAGCCTTCACATTCCCTTGGGGTACATTTTGTTGAAATGACATGCCCTTCAGCCTTAAAAATGCTGGAGCTACCTATCAAAGGGTAATGACCACAATTTTTCATGATATGATGCATACGTTTCTTGAAGACTATGGGGATGATATATTAGCTAAATCAAATGAAAGGAAAGATCATCTACCAATCCTCAAAAATATTTTCATAAGGTTAGAACAATTCAAAGTTAGGTTAAATCCTAAGAAGTGTGCAATTGGGGTGCAATCAGCAAAGTTATTGGGTTACATAGTATCAACAAAGGGAATAGAAGTTTATCTTGAGAAATTTCAATCTATCATGGACATGGATGCACCAAAGAAAATAGGTCAAATGAGGTCATTACAAGGAAGGTTGCAATACATAAGAAGATTTATATCTCCATTGGCAAAAAAATGTCATTCTTTCACTAGGCTTCTACATAAGGACATAGTTTTCAAATGGGATGCACAATGTGAGGAAGCTTTCTCCCTATTGAAGTCATACTTGGTGAATCCACCTATACTTATGCAAAATATCAAAGGAAAGCCTTTACTTTTGTACATTTTAGGAACATATCGATCTTTAGGAGTATTCTTGGCTCAAGAAGATAAACAATGGAAAAGAAAAGACAATCTATTATCTTAGCAGAACTTTGGTCAAATGTGAACTCAACTATAGCTTCATTGAACGAGATTTTATCATGGTAGTTTTTACTTCCCAAAAGATATGTCATTATATGCTAGTGCATAAAGTTAAGCTCATTTCTAAAATCGATCCTTTAACGTATCTACTTAGCAAAATAGGTCTCATAGGAAGATTGGCCAAATGAGTGATGGTTTTGAGTGAGTTTGATATATATTATGTGGATATAAAATCCATCAAGGGAAAAGTTATAGAGGATCAATTGGTGGAGGCTCCTTTAGTTGATAATCATCTTATTCAAGTTGAATTTCTAGATTCAGAAATAATTAATGTAGAGGCAAAAGTATGGAAACTCTAATTTTATGGATCTTACACCCAACATGGATTGGGGCAGGCATTATTTTGATTACCCGTCAAGGTTACACAATTCCAAAATGATACAAACTTATTTTTCCATGCACCAACAATATTGCAGAATATGAAGCCTTAGTTATAGGCATCAAAATGACTTTTGAATGGAAAGTGACAGAACTACAAGTCTATGGGGATTCTCAACTAGTCATAAACCAGATTAACGATGAATACCAAACAAAGGATGACAAGTTGATTCCCTACAAGAGGATGATAGATTATTGGAAAATTAATTTGCTTTGATAACTTTTGAGAAAATTCCAAGGGACAGAAATAGAGAAGCATATGCCATGGTGACCATAGCTTCTCTTCTTCAAATTCTAGAACAACATGCAAGATATGAATTCTTGGTGGAAGAGTTGGTGAAACCCACATTTGAACTTCCTAATTCCCAAATCATATGATTGTTAGTTAGACATGAGTCACCTTGGTATGGACCTATTTTTACTTACCTACAACACCAAACTTTACCAGACCAAACCCGCAATCGAAAGAGACACTTTATACGCCAAGCTTCCTATTATACCACCCTTTCTGACACATTGTATTGCAAGAGTCTTGACAAAATGCTTCTTAGGTGTCTAGAGGATGAGGAATCAAAATTGGCTTTATGAGAGGTTCATGAGGGGATCTGTGGGTCTCACTCTAGTGGGTTAAATTTAGCTAAGAAAATCCTTCACATGGGATACTTTTGGCCAACTCAAAGAAGGATGCTTGTCACTTTATAAAGATATGTCAGAAATGCCAATATCACAGGAATATGATTCATACGCCAACACAATATTTACACTCAATGAACACACCTTGGCTCTTTTTATCAATGGGGGTTTGATTTAATAGGGATTATTTATCCACCTTCATCTAATGGTCATAAATACATCATAACTACAACGGAATACTTCACTAAATGGGTAGAAGTTGCACCTTTGACAACTGCAATGGGTAGACAAATTTCAATGTTTATCCTAAATCACATCATTTGTAGATATGACATTCCTCATGCTATAATAATTGATAATGGAAATAAATTCAAGAAAAAAATGTGGATGAGCTATGTGAAAAGTTTCATATTATACATCATTCTTCTTCCATTTATTATCCTCAAGGGAATGGACAAGAAGAGGTAACAAGCAATAACATTCTCACAATTTTTAAAAGGACAATTGATAATTCAGAAATAAATTGGCATGTATAATTGAATCCAAAATTATGGGCATATAAGACCAATATAAGGACTATTAGATAACTGAGAGGGGGGGTGAATCAGTTAGCTCTAGTTATCCTACAGTCCCAAATTCTCCCAGATGTATATAACAATAATTTCAACATTTAAATCAACTCAGTGAAATGTAAACTATGATCTCAAACTTTAGTCCTACCAATTAGCAGTAAATAATTACTATGATTACCAATCAATGTAGATAAAGTAATGTGTAAAGAAAAAATAACAATCCAAAAAAATCATACACATTAACACATAGATTTTTAACATGGAAACCCTGCTAAGGGAAAAACCACCTGGGACTGGTAACCCAAAATATTTCACTCTTCTGAAGTGAGCTCAGTTAAGAGCCAACCCTGTTAAAGGTTACAATGCACACTGTTAAATGTGACCTGGTTATAGGGTTTATCACTAAAAGTTATCTCTTGACCATGCATTCAGTATGGGGTCAGTAAGAAAAAACTCAACATTCATTAGAATGTCATAATAAAGACTTTCACGTCCTACTCGGTTAAGAGATTTGTCTATAACAATGGTTAAACTGATAAAGTAATGATTTGATTCAAATACAACTCTATTTGTAGATTTTTTCAGATCTATGCTAATTATATAATACCTCTGATCAATTTGTTCACTTCAGTTCCTCTGATTCTTCATACTCTATTCTACTCGGTATATTCTCTTTCCTCTGTCGCTCGGTGATTTTTGCAGAAATGCTTGGTTATGTCTTCAACCAGTTTGATTAGTCATGCATAAAATTTGCATGTATGCACACCAGTGTATTGTATCTAAATTCATTATGAATCTATTGTCTCTTATATAGACATCATAGCTTATTTAATTTCCATCCTTTAGATTTTTTTGCTTAATCTCCATCATTGATTTTTCCACTTAAACCTTCCTCGATAGTTGTTTCAAAAACATGTTTCAATATTCTTCATCCTATCATCTTTTAATTTTCATAGTCATTTGATCTTCATAACAGATCTTATCAATTACCTCAGAATCATCAATTTTCCAGCTCATCAGTTTAGTCAGCCTTGGTTTGATTAAATTTCATGGTCAATACCTTGATGTGTCGGTGATCCCTAGCTCGATTATCACTATGCTCAGTATACACTATCTTTACTTGGTGTTCACTGTTACTCAGTGTATACAGAACTCTTCAATGACCGACCACATAAAATTTGTTTGTTCCAGATCTTTAACTCATAATAGATGTTTTTTACCATAATGATAAGCAAATAAGTTGACACCAATGACAATACATTAAATAATTAAAATCTATCATCACATCTGTAACTCGGTCGATCATCACCAAAATGAATTCAAACATACAATCAATTATAGTTCATCAAAGGAAACCAAACAGAGCAACACCATTTCCATTGATCTATGGAGCAGAAGTGATATTACCTTTAGGGGTTGAGATTCCATCCTTGAGAGTCTCCCTACATGGTTTGATAACATATGAAGATTAAAGGGTTTCTAGGCTTCAACAACTGGAGTTACTAGAAGAACACCAAACTCAAGCATATGAACATCTCAAGGTATATCAAAATATAATGTCAAGGAATTACAACAAGAAGATGAAACCTAGAGCATTACAAGTTGGGGATTTAGTGTTGAGAGAAAATTTTAAGAACCAAGTGGAAAGAGAGAAGAAAGGACAGTTGGAAGAAAAATGGTTAGGACCATTTATCATTATTACTTCTTCTTTTGGCACGAGAACATACACGTTAGCTGACTGTGATGGAGATGAGTTACAAGAACCCATTAATAACATCCACTTGAAAATGTTCTATACTTGAGAGGCAGATGAAAGAGTATAAGATGAGAGAAAAAAACATTCTTTGTACAATGAAAAGAGATCCTAAAATAATCCAAAAATAGTGAAAAGAGATCTTGAAGAAATTCAAAACAATGGAAATAATCTTGTGAAAAAAAAATGGAAAATTGAGCATGAAGAAAGAAAAAACATTCAAATATGGATCCTAAAAAAATTGTTATCTTGGTGAAAACCAGACAAATAGGTGCCTTGGTAATGAATAAAAATAAATAAAAATAAAAAAAGATAAAAAGTGCCTTGGTGAAAGCCTAGCAATAGGCGCCTTGGTAGAAAAAAAATCAAAAAAGAGAAATAAACTCAAGTGGTGAAAACCTAGTAAACATGCATCATTTGACCCTTAGGTTTTTCCTAGTTGCATGGTCCATTTGCATCCTTTTGCCATCATTGTACATATCCTTGCATCTGTCATTTGTGCATAGTCATAATAATATCTCTGAGTTGCATCTTGCATATACAGAGCTTTTGTCATATATTTTGGAATGTTTCCCAAGTCCAACACATTTCTTTCCAACTAAGGGTATTAATCTAAATCAATGGATTTCATCAAAACAAGCACCAATTCACATGAATCAAGGCATAAAATCACACCAAATAGACACTTGAACCTTTGATTTACATCATTATTTGATTTCCCATCTGATCTTCATGCGGCGTAATCCTTAGCCTTCATTGACTTATTATTATCAAGATTAAAATAAATAAAAACCAAAAGATCAAAATGGAAGAAGTTCTATTTGAAATATGGATACAAAAAAAACAACACTAAGGTTGATTAGGTATTGAGTTATCTTGGGTCATGTCCTTTTAGTTAATCAATGATGTTTTGATGTGAGTGTTCCAAGGCTTGCTAGCACTTCACCTAAGAGACCTTAGATTGTCTCTTCTAGGAACCTAATCTCCTCTAGGTCCTAATTGGCTTATATTATTAACTAAGTCCAATTCCAACTCTTCTCTAAGAGTTATCAACTCATGTGCTTTACCTTGAAAGACTAACACCTTTTAGTTAGTTCAAATTTCACTTTTCCCACTACACCTAGAAGGATCTAAGTGCCAATTCCACTCTAACATTCATGATTGATTTCAGGGGTATCCATACACTTGTAAATGTCCATCTCCTTTTCATTTGAAACCATTTACTAGGATCTTCAACTTGGTCTTCACCGGGTTCAAGGATTCAATCACTTGGAAGCCTAATTGAGGCCTATTCCTTGTAGCCTTTCACAGTGTGTTTTTCCCACTTCTTTTAAAACTTTCTCAAATAAGTTGAAAAACCAATCACACATTCAGATACCCTCTATCACTTTACAAGATATTTTTAAGGTTTTAGTTTCAGGAGTCCTCCGTACATAGGGTTCCTACAAACTAGGATCAATAGGGCTAATAGGCCTAATTTCTAGGATAGTCTGCAACACAATGTAAAACTTGTTCAAAACTTGACCAATTGGATTGATAAAAACTCAACCCTCCTAGAATGTCAAGATATGACTATTCCCTAACTGAAACTACACTTAGACCGTACAGTACTTCACTACCCTGCATAAGAATTCTCACTGTTTCACCTCCAAACCACTAACTGGACAGTGCATGCTCGCCTAGGGCTTGGAATTAAAAATAGAAAATTGACTTTCCCTGACTCCTAAATCTACATATATATAGACCATTGAATCCTCTACCATTTCCATCTATCCTTAGGAAGATCCCATGGTTATATTTCATGGGGGATCCATGAATTGACTGACTGGACATGACAGGACCAGTGAACACACAAAACACAAAATATTTTATCTAAGACCTTACACTACCTCTAAACAACTAGCTTAATGAATTAAAGATGCTTAAACCTATCCTAGGAACACAAAACAACAATTATTTTCAGTCTTTCAATCCATTACATTCGACTGTCATAACAAAATTCTCAGGATTTCTAAATACACAGAGTTGCAGAGCTATTTCACCATTCAAATCTTGTTACAATGAATGACTAATCCTTAGATTTGAGTCCATGGGTAACATTAGATTCCATCTCCATGATTCTAGGCCTTGTTGGTTGATTCCCCACTCCTATTCATAAGGGGATCCAAAGATAACCGAGTTGCATGCAACATTTGCAATAATTGCAAATGTTGTCATAGCAACATCCTAGCAACTTTTGGCATCTTTGCCATTATGCCTTCTCCCTAATTTTTAGGACCTCTAACCTCTTCATTTAGAGGATCCACGACCATTTATGACCATATGGCATCTCTATGACATCATTTATGTGTTTAAGACACATTCATGACTCAAATCCAACATTTAGCAACTAAGCCTAAGTAATTGAAAAACTACTAACAATTGCTATTATTGTGACCTTAGTCCTAATGACTAACTCACCTAGCCCACATTGCAATGACCTTCTAAGGTCCAAAAACAACCTAACTATCTTGACTTGGCTAATGTCAAATACAATCCAAATATAATCAAACTATGGAGGTTAGCCTAGGTGTGCTCCTGCACCATACTCCCCAAAACAAAAAGATCAATCCACCCTTGGATTGAGGATGCTTGGATCAATCCCCATCTTCTTGAACTCTGATTCTTTGACCCATACTGCATCAACATCCATTTGATCATGCTTCTTTATCAAGTGTTCCTTGTAGGCTTTGGTTCTAGTCTGTTTGTAGACTCTAGTGTCCAACACACTGTCAGCTCCTGTGACTATAACAAGGGGTAATTGAAGTTATTCCACATCTTTGATTACTTCTTGGAGACTCTGATCCATGTCTTGTTGCGGTCCTTTGTAATGGACTAAGTCTGCAATGTTGAAAATAGGTGACAGTCCACTGTCTTCTGGGAGTTCGACTCTGAAGGCATTCTCTTCATATTTAGCTAAGATAGGATAGGGACCTATCCTTCTCATCTGCAACTTGTGAGGGAATCCCTTTTGAAGTCTTGATTTCTTAAGATGCACCATGACCATGTCACCCACTCTAAATTGAGCAGTTCTCTTACTCTCATCAACCTTGGCTTTATGTTTCATGGTATTCTCTGTCAAAGTCTTCCGGACTGTTTCATATATCTCTTGCATTGCATAGGAAAAATAATCTACATATCCACTTACCTTCACTCCACCCTTCAAGTCTCTCAATTCATAGACTCCTCTAGGATGCAATCCATATACTATCTCAAAGGGGCTCTTCCCTATTGATCTATTGATGGTATCATTATAGGCATACTCTTCTTGCCCAATCAATTGATCCCATTGCTATCTATACCCCTTGGTCAAGCATCTTAGAAGATTTACAAGGCTTCTATTCACCACTTTGGTCTGACCATCAGTTTGGGGATGGTATGCAGACCCAAAGGATAAATTAGTGCCCAATCTTTGCCAAAGAGTCTTCCAAAAATGACTCATAAATTTAGTGTCTCTATCTGACACTATGCTCATAGGCAACCCATGGATTCTTACTATCTCTTTGAAGAAGAGAGAGGCTGTTTGGCTGGCATGATTAGTGGTCTTGCATGGCACAAAGTGAGCCATCTTGCTGAATTTGTCCACAACTACATATATACTATCCATGCCTTGTTTTGTCTTGGGTAACCCAACTACAAAATCCATGATCAAGCATTCCCAAGGCCTAGTGGGAATAGGTAGTGGTTGATAAAGGCCTACATTTGAACAAGTGCCTTTTGCTCTTTGACATACAATGCAACTTTTCACATACCTCCTAACATCAAGATTCATCTTTGGCCAATAATAGAACCTTTGAACAAGTTCTTGGGTCTTAGTGATCCCAAAGTGACCACTTAATGCACCATTGTGATTTTCTTGGATTAAGTTCTCCCTAATAGACCCTCTAGGGACACACAACTGATTTCCCTTGAACAAAAGATTACTTTGCAAAGTGTATTCAACATACTTACTATGAAAATGGTTTTTGTATTCAGCAC
>MU224921.1:482650-540862 GCA_018584345.1 Thuja plicata
CCTCATGAATGTGGAGGGGGCATTAGATAGTCCAAATGGCATGACAAGCCATTCATACAAACCTTCATTGGTTTTGAATGCTGTCTTCCATTCATCTCCCTCATGTATCCTAATTTGGTGATAGCCATTCTTCAAGTCTATCTTACTAAAATACTTAGCTTCACCTAGACAATCCATTAGGTCCTCAATCCTAGGTATGGTAAACCTATACCTAATGGTTATCCTATTTATGGCTCTTGAATTAGTACAAAGTCTCCATGTTCCTCCTTTCTTTGGTGCTAGGACAGTAGGTACTACACAAGGGCTAATGCTTTTCTAGATAAGGCCTTCTTAAAGGAGTTCTTCTATTTGCCTAGCAATTTCCTCATTTTGATGGGGTGTCATCTTGTAGGCTGCCTTATCAGGCAGGGTAGCTCTAGGTATGAAGTCTATCCTATGACTTATGTCTCTTGTAGGGGGTAATGCTGATGGTTTTCCATCACTTACTATGCCTTCATAAGTCTACAATATACTTTGTATCTCCTTAGGTATCTCTAATTTCTTGTCTCCTTTTTCTTTATTATTTTCTCTTGGCCTTAGCACCAATGCATAGCCAACTCCTTCTCCTTCTTCCATGGCTTCTATGAATTCCTTTTTACCCACCATAAGCACATTAGGACTTGTTGTCTTCACATCTGCATTTTCTAACAATGATTGGATTTTTAAAGTTACCTTATCCTTCTTGAATGTATAGGAGTTCTTCACTCCATCATGGATAGCTTGGCGGTCAAATTGCCATGGCCTTCCTAGGATAAAATGACATGCATCCATGGGTAGCACATCACATAGAACCTTGTCCTTATATCTCCCTATAGAGAACTCTACCCATGCTTTCTTGTTGACTAAGACATGTTGTCCCTTATTGAGCCATGTGACCTTGTAAGGATGGGTATGAGGTATCCTTGTCATGCCTAACTTATTGACTACTTCCTCTGACACAATGTTGTCAGTAGACCCTGAGTCTACAATGAATCTACATACTTTTCCCATAACCTTACATTTGATTATGAATAGAGACCTCCTTTGGCTTGACTCCTCCTTGACTGGTTCCTTGATCAATGTTATCCTCAATGAGGTTCTCACCTTCTTCAGAATTCAGTGGTACCTCAGAGTGTGTCTCTACTATATTTGTCTCTTCATGAACTAAATTAGTTCTCTTGTTACCTCCTTGAGAAGTAATACCCTTCTCTGGACACCTATAGGAAGGGTGTCCCATTTGGTTGCAATGGTAACATTTCATATTGGCAAAGTAATTTCCTCTTCCTTGTCCACCACTCCTACCTCTGAAACTTGAGTTCCTTCCTCTTCCACCTCTACTAGAACTTCCCTCTTGCTTCTTATTGTACTTGACTTCTCCTTGTGTCCTTGACTCTACACTTCTTCCATTATAGCCACCTATTGTTCCTCTATTATCCCTTCCTCTACCTCTTCCTTTGGAGGTTTTCTCTTGCTTTCTTTTGCCTTTCTCCTCTATCTTCAAGGCCATTTGATAACATTGGCGAATGGTTTTGAAGTTCACAAGACTCATGTCTTCTTGAATAGACCACTTGAGTCCATTCAAGTATCTAGCTTGCTTGATGCTTTCATCTTCCACCACTTGTGACCTTAAGCACAACTTCTGGAACTCTTTGGTGTACGCTTGGACATCCAAGTCTTTTTGTCTAAGATTGTTTCTTCTCCTATGTAGTTGAACCTTATAATCATCAGGTAAGTAAGTTTACTTGACTTTAGTCACCATTCCCTTCCATGAGACTATAGGACTCTTTTCTTCTTTCTCCCTCTTAGTTTGAACAAACTTCCACCATGTGAGAGCTGATCCTCTCAACCTTGACTTGGCCACACTCACTTTTTGGGCCTCCGTGACACCATCACATTTGAAATGGTTCTCTATACTATCAATCCAATCGACAACTGAATCTGGATCCATTTGTCCACTAAAAAGTGGTACACCATCTAAAGCTTTGCCACTTAAGGCCTTCAATGCCTTTAAGAAGGGCTCTTGATCACTAATAGGGTCAGGGGTTGGAACTTCCTTTTCTACATCCACTCCCTTTTCCCTTGCTTCTTCTTCTTCTTTCTGATCTATCTTATCTTTCATCTTCTCAGCTTTGTCTTGGACTTCTCCCAAGAGTTGCTCCATTTCAGACAACCTTTCTCTTAACAACTTGTTGTCTTCTTCTTTCTCATCCTCATTTTTGGCTAACTCAACATTAGTCACCATGGATTTTTTTTCTATTGATCCAAATGGTTTATTCTCTCCAACTGATTCAGTAGGTTGAAACATCCACCACAATCCTAATCTTTAATCAAGCTCTGATACCAATATGATGTGAGTGTTCCAAGGCTTGCTAGCACTTCACCTAATAGACCTTAGCTTGTCTCTTCTAGGAACCTAATCTCCTCTAGTTCTTGATTGGCTTAGATGATTAACTAAGTCCAATTCCAACTCTTCTCTAAGAGTTCTCAACTCATGTGCTTCACCTTGAAAGACTAACACTTTAAGTTAGTTCAAATCTTCACTTTTCCCACTACACCTAGAAGGATCTAAGTGCCAATTCCACTCTAACATTCATGATTCATTGTAGGGGTATCCATCCACTTTTAAATGTCCATCTCCTTTTCATTTGAAACCATTTACTAGGATCTTCAACTTGGTCTTCACCGGGTTCAAGGATTCAATCACTTGGAAGCCTAATTGAGGCCTATTCCTTGTAGCCTTTCATAGTGTGTTTTTCCCACTTCGTTTAAAACTTTCTCAAAGAAGTTGAAAAACCAATCACACATTCAGATACCCTCTATCACTTTACAAGATATTTTTAAGGTTTTAGATTCAGGAGTCCTCCGTACATAGGGTTCCTACAAACTAGGATCAAAAGGGCTAATAGGCCTAATTTCTAGGATAGTCTGCAACACAATGAAAAACTTTCTCAAAACTTGACCAATTGGATTGATACAAACTTGAACCTCCTAGAATGTCAAGATATGACTATTCCCTAAATAAAACTACACTTAGACTGTACAATACTTCACTACCCTGCATAAGAATGCTCACTGTTTCACCTCCAAACCACTAACCGGATAGTGCATGCTCGCCTAGGGATTGGAATTAAAATAGTAACTCAACTTTCCTTGAATCCTAACTCTATATATATATATACCATTGACTCCCCTAAAATTTCCATCTATCCTTAGGAATATCCCATGGTTAGATTTCATGGGGGAGCCATGAATTGACTGACTGGTCAGGACAGGACCAGTGAACACACAAAATACAAAATATTTTATCTAAGACCTTACACTACGTCTAAAAAAATAGGTTAATGAATGAAAGATGATTCAACCTATCCTAGGAACAAAAAAAACAATTATTTTCAGTCTTTCAATCCCTTACATTCGACTTTCATAACAAAATGATCAGGATTTCTGAATACATAGAGTTGCAGAGCTATTTCACCATTCAAATCTTGTTACAATCAATGAATAATCCTTAGATTTGAGTCCTTTGGTAACATTATATGCAATATCCATGATTCTAGGCCTTTTTGGTTGATTCCCCACTCCTATTTATAAGGGAATCCAAAGATAACTGAGTTGCATGCAACATTTGCAATAATTGCAAATGTTGTCATAACAACATTCTAGCAACTTTTGGCATCTTTGCCATTATGCCTTCTCCCTAAGTTTTAGGACCTCTAACATCTTCATTTCAAGGAGCCAAGACCATTTATGACCATATAGCATCTCTATGACATCATTTATGTGTTTAAGACACATTCATGACTCAAATCCAACATTTGACAACTAAGCCTAAGTAATTGAAAAACTACTAACAATGGCTATGATGGGGAGGTCACCTTTCTCTTCTAGATTCCTATTCTCTCTTAGGAATCTCACTTTGGACCCTATTCACTTTAGGATCCTCTAGACTCCCACTCGAGTCTCTTAGGGTTACTCATAGACCCTATCTGGAAGGATTTCTATACTCCCTCTCTCCTAGGTTTCCTACCCACCGAAATGCTTCACTCTCTACCTTATCTTCCTCTCCATGACTGAATAAAGTCAGTCATGCACCTTCTCCTGCTATCTCTCTCTCCTACAAGTTCCCTAGCCAGACCATTTAGCTCGCCTAGGACTTGTCTACAATTCTGACTAGCCTCTTCTCAATCCCAAACACAAAAATAGAATGAAAATACATGAGGGATGCTTCTTGACGGTCACACTCCATAGGATGGATTATAAGAGTCAAAAAGAATCCATGAGACTTGATTTAATTCAAAATCCTACTCTACAGAAGTCTGCACACAATAGAAGCACACACAGAAAACACAGGAAACTATTCTTTATTGAAAACCAGAAAATTACAATGTAAACTCAAATCTTCTATTCTAGCCTCCTCAGTCTCTAACTTCTCCAACCTCTTCCAAAATGGTTCTTTCCTTCATTTTATATCTCAGCCTATTCTTGATTCATAACCATTTCTAGGTTACCTGTCCGCCTGAGGATTCTAACTGCCTCGGCTCTTCATCTTCCTCCTGCAACTGTCATCAATATCTTTCTCAGCATGGCTGTCAACGTGGACAACGTTTTCCTCTGTGGCATTCTCTTTCATTTTTGTTGTATATGACTTTTCAACTTCCATCTTGTCGTGGTATCACAGCTCTTTCTCGGCTCGATCAGATGCTTACCTTACTTCGGATGTTTAATCACATAGTCGCGAGTCATAACAGCTATGCATGCCTTAACCCTGCGACCTTGCGATACCCTGTTGTCGCGCTCTCACCATGCTTTGAACCGAGCTGACGATTTCCTTGCGATCACACGATAGACTATTGTCGCGCTCTCGCACACTTATGAACTTAACTGCCTGTTGTCCTGCGACTTGGCGATACACTGTTGTCGTGTCACCACAACACTCATTAACTTAACCGCCTGTTATCCTACGATCTTGTGACCCACTGTTGTCACGTCACCGCAACACTCATTTACTTAACCGCCTGTTGTCCTGCAATCACGCAACACATGGTCATCTCATTGTCGTAGCACTTATTCACTTAACCACCGATTACCTTGCGACTTGGGGATACACTGTCGTTGCATTGTCGCCACACCTATTAACTTAACCGTTGATCATCTGCCGACTGTGCGATAAGCCTTGTTGCATCATCGCAAACTGTTTCCTGCTAACCGCTGAGCATCTGCCAACTTTGCGATAACCATTTTCTCTTCATCGTGAGCTGTTTCATCCTAACCACTGAGCATCTGCTGACTTTGCGATAACCATTGTTGCTTCATCGCAAGCTGTTTCATCCTAACCGCTGAGCATCTACCGACTTTGCGATAACCATTGTCGCTTCATCGCAGACTGTTTCATGTTAACTGCCGATCATCCGCCGACTGTGTAATAAGCCATTGTCGCGTCATCGCAGACTTTTTCATGCTAACCGCCGATCATTCTGTGACTTTGCGATAAAATAATGTCACTGGCCCGCTCTTGCGCTAGGAGTTAAGAATTGTTAGGGTTTATGAAAAGCTGACTGCTAACCATGATCTGCTCCCGGACCACCTTTGTTAGATTGCTAGGGCTTCGAAGCTAAACCCTAGGGTGCTCTAACATCTTCATTTCAAGGAGCCAAGACCATTTATGACCATATAGCATCTCTATGACATCATTTATGTGTTTAAGACACATTCATGACTAAAATCCAACATTTGGCAACTAAGCCTAAGTAATTGAAAAAATACTAAAAATGGATATTATTGTGACCTTAGTCCTAATGACTAACTCACCTAGACCACATTGCAATGACCTTCTAAGGTCCAAAAACAACCTAACTATCTTGACTTGGCCAATGTCAAGTACAAGCCAAAAATAATCAAACTATGGAGGTTAGCCTAGGTGTGCTCCTACACCATGTTTCGACTAGATTAACAATGATGAAAGCATGACATATTTTATTGATTGTCATGTGACTGTTTTAAGATTGATTCTTTGAAGAATGTGATATTATGTAAGGACATGACCATCAAAGAGTCATCGAGGAAAATTTTAATATGGAAGGTATTCAATCTCTGTCTGTTTACACGAAAGGATACCTTGGTCATTTAGATCTTCCATATCTTGTTAGAATAACTGAGGAGGGGGTGGGGGTGAGTCAGTGGCCTCAAAAATTAATCCATTATTCAACCAAAAATTTATATTATAAATATAATGCCTCTAGTTATCTTCAGTCCTACAAGATGTATACCTTGTGTAAATCTAAAATATATATACTGCTCGGTGAATATACTATTTATCCTTTTTCTTAAGCTTTACCGAATCATAGTTTATCTTTTCCTAGCCTTTACCAAAACACAATAAATAAAATTAGTGTTTACCAATCAATCCTATTTTAGTAATGTGTAAATAAAAACATCAAAGCAATGAACCATATACACATTTGACACATGGATTTTTAACGTGGAAACCCTGTTAAGGGAAAAAACCACTTGGGACTGGTAACCCAAAATTTTCACTCTTCTAAAGTGAGATCAGTGAAGAGACAACCCTGTTAAAGGTTACAAACACATTGTTAAGTGCAAAATTGTTAGAGGATTTAAAACCATTGGTTAGTATTTTGACCTCAAGCATTCACCATGTTGTCAATAAGAAAAACCTTTTTATACTCTTGAGTATCTCAATACATTAAGGACTGTTAAATCCCACTCGGTTAAGAGATTTTCTGAATCAATGGTTAAACTGAAACAATAAATGATCTGTTCAATAATACAACTTATCTTGCAGATTTTCAGATATATTGTAAGTCAATAATACCTCTCTGATCAATATGCTCTTCAATTCCTTTTCTCCCCTCTTTACTTATTTCTGTTTGGTGAATGTTGTTGCTTCTTTGTTGCTCGGTGTCTACATAATTCTTGGCTCTATCCTTTAGCCTGTATGATCAGATCTACATGAAGAATTCTATCTTCACCAGAATTATACTCAACATTCCTCTTTTTGATAATGATTTACTTGTCTCTTTATATAGACATGATTTCACCATTTCAATGTCCTTGTCTTTCTTGTTCTTGACGTAGATAGCTTTCTTGATCCCCAAATCTCGCCATGCATTGCTTTAATCTTTAAAGCCTTGATTTAGATTTAATCCAAAAATCTCTCCTTGTTTTCTGTTCTTTAAATCTCCTTCTTATCCTTAGTTCAAATGGTCAATGAAAATAAAACAATCAATCAGTTAAATCTAAATATAGCTCCTGCCAGCTAAGTGTTTTGTCATTTTCTAACTCCAGTTGGTTTTAGTGATCAACTATTAGTTTTCTTAGTCAATGAATCTATTTTTCCTTAGGTAACATTGTCTATCAGTGTTGTCTATCCATCAGGAAACACTGGAACTTAAGTTATGCTTAGGGTTGCTTTGCTCGGTATGCACTGTGACTTTCTCGGGGTTCTCTATCCGTCGATGTATACTGTCACTCGGTGTACAATGGATTTTCATGTTTACCGATAACATAAAATTTATCTCTTTGATTTCCTGAATTCTATGACATTATGTATATGACCAATCATAACATATTAAGTTGACATCAATGACAATACAATACATTAACTAATTTAATGTCTTGCATTTACTTTCTGTAGCTCAGTGATCATCAACTTGTCATCTTCAAACATTCAATTAGTTATAGTTCATCAATCTCTCCCTTTTGCATTGATGGAAACATACTACTAATACAATATGAATTATATCAGTTGTAGTTCATAAATATCTCCCAAACTTATTTTTCTATAACCAATTCAAATATCTGACTCTTGGTAAGCTCTTCTAGCTTAGATTTGATTCTTGTAGAGTGCTTTTCTTTCTTCATTCCCTTCAATGGATAGATGTAGCAGTTCTATATTCTACTTTTGTCTCTCCCTTTGTTGCAGAATCTCTTCTCCAATAATCTCCCTTGATGGATGGTTACTTCATTGAATATCTCTCTCCTTGGAAGCTTTCTCTCCCTTTGACAATTTCTTCTCTTTGATGGATATGTAGGATATCTCTCTCCTTTATATGATTATGATAGACATTTCATATTTTGATATCAATATCCCTTTGAAAACAATGCCAAAAAAAATAATACCCCTCCATCTCTCTTTTTCATCAGCAATACAACTCTGTTGTAGCCAACAATATCTCTGGTGTTCAGTTCTGATAAGTACCTTCTTGTATTGATATATCATTTGAGTCCATATATCTGCTTGCATCAACATGAGGTTCTAATAATGTGTAGGATGATGTAGCCTCCCAGTCATCTTAGTGACTAGTAGACAAGGGTCAGACCCCTAGTCTCTTCCTTAGGTACTCAAATGTATCTTTTGGCAATGGCTTTGTGAATATGTTTGCTAATTGTTCTTTGGACTACACATATTGTAGTACCACCTCTTTCTCTTGTACTTTTTCCCTCAAGTAATGATACTTGATAGCTATGTTCTTTGTCTTAGCATGCATCACTAGGTTCTTTGAAATGTTGATAGCACTTGTATTATCACAATAGATAATCATAGGATCAAGGATTTCAATATTCATACCTTTCAAAAATCTCTTGATCCATGCAATGTTAGTGCAATTTGCAGCAAAATCCACATATTCTACTTCTGCAATAGATTGAGATATGCATCCTTGCTTTTTTCTTATCCACATGACAAGTCTTTTACCCATGAAGAATGCTCCTCCTGTTGTGCTCTTTCTATCATCTATGTTTCCAGCTCAATAAACATCTGTATAAGCTTGTAGCTCAAATTTTCCTTCTTTATTATACCACAGACCATAGTCTTCGATATTCTTCAGATAAATTAAATCGATCAGATTTCCACAATCCATTAAATTTAGAGCTGAATTTATGGCTTTGATTGTGTATGTTTTTCAACATCAACGTTTTGGATCACACTCCGTGATCCATCATCAAGATGTAAGAGCAGCGAGAAATAAGGAAAAATCATCCTAATTTTCCTTATTGCTCTCTACTCTTACATCCTGATGATGGATCACGGAGTGTGATCCAAAATGTTGATGCTAAAAAAAATACACAATCAAAGCCAGAAATTCAGCTCTAAATTCTTTAGATATCTCAAAATTCTCTTGACATCAGTCATGTGTGATTCCTTGGGATTAACGGAGAATCTTGCAGCTATACCAACTACATGAGCTATATTTGGTTTAGTATGTACAACATACATTATTTTCCCAATCATAGATCTATATAAGGTCTGATTTACCTTGGTTGACTTATCTTCCTTTGTCAATTTGCATCTGGTTTCCATCGGTGTTCCAACTAGTTTGGAGTCCTCCATTTTGAATATCTTCAACACTTGTTTGATGTATTTGGATTGTGTGATGTAGATGCCTACATCCTATTGTAGAATCTGTAGACCAGGAAAAAATTTGATCTCTCCAAACATTGACATCTCAAACTCTTTTCTCATTTCATCAGCAAATAATTTTCATAACATATCATTACCTCCAAATATGATATCATCAACAAATATCTCAGCAATAAGAATTTTATCATTAGTATCTCCTTTTAAATATAGATTACTATTATCACTTGTTCTAATGAATCCAATACTAATGAGATAAGAGTGAAGTCTTTCATACCATGCTCTTAGTGCTTGTTTCAATGCATACAAGGCTTTGTGTAGTCTACATACCATGTTCCTCTTTTCAGGATCAACAAACCCTTCATGTTGTTCAATGTATACCTCCTCTTATAGTATTCCATTCAGAAATGCAGATTTGACATCCATTCGGTATACCTTGAATCCTTTGAAAGAAACATAAGCAAGTAGAATTATTACTCCTTCTAGCCTAGCAATGAGTGAAAATGTTTCTCCATAGTCAATACCTTCTTATTGTGCATACTCCTTGCATACCAGTCTTTCTTTGTTCCTTATGACTTCTCCATTCTCATTCAGTTTGTTTCTGGATATCCATTTGGTACCAATGACATTTTTATCATTCAGTCTACATACTAATGCCCATGTTTTTTTCTTTTCAATCTTGTCTATCTCTTCATTCATTGCACTAATCCATTCTTGATTCTCAAGTGTAGTATTAACAAATTTAGGCTCAAAATCACAAATCAAACATCTTGTGTTCAGTGACTTACTTCTTGTTCTCAGTCCATCTCTTTTGTCTCCAATGATCTGGTTCTATGGATGGTGTCTTCTGACATATTTGGAAAGCATAGGTTTAGATCTCTTTTCATCATTTTGATCTTCATTATGATCATCATCACTTGGGTCAACATTGTGATCATTTTCCTGATTTTTGGTATGTGCAGCTTATTGCTCGGTTGCATTGTTCTGATGCTCGGTAGCGATATACTATTTCTCGAGCATAGTGTTATCTTCTTCACTATAGAAAATTTTTTTGTAGTCCTCTGGTTCCTTCTTATTTCCTCATCATTTTTCTTAGCAAATTCATTCACTTTGACATTTGCACTTTCAATGATTTTGATAGAGGATTTGTTAATACATTTATAAGCTTTGCTTTTGGTAGAATATCCTAGAAATATTCCTTCATCACTTTTGGAGTCAAGCTTTCCATTTCTATCATCTTTCAAAATATAACATTGACATTTTGATCTTCATTGTGATTGTCATCACTCGGGTCAACATTGTGATCATTTTCCTGATTTTCAGTATGTGCAGCCTGTTGCTCAGTTGCATTGTTCTGATGCTCGGTAGCGATACACTATTTCTCGGGCAGAGTGTTAGGTTCTTCACTGTAGAAAAATCTTTTGTATTCCTCTAGTTCCTTTATGCTTTCCTCATCATTTTTCTCAGCAAATTCATTCACTTTGACATTTTCACTTTCAATGATTTTGTTAGAGGATTTGTTAAGACATTTATAAGCTTTGATTTTGGTAGAATATCCTAGAAATTTTTCTTCATCACTTTTGGAATTAAGCTTTCTATTTCTATCATCTTTCAAAATATAACATTGACAAATTTAGTATCCAACTACTGCGTGACATCATTTCCAATACCTGATAGGTGGAGTCTTATCTTGCTTTTCCATGATGAAAAATTGTGGTTTTTCAACTTAGGCACATCCCTTTTTCTCATCTTGTGATATTTAGCTTGAGTCTTGAAAATCTCTTCCAAGAACACTAGCTCTGATACCAATTGTTAGAATAAATGAGAGGGGGAGGGGGGGTGAATCAGTGGCCTCAAAAATTAATCCAATATTCAACCAAAAATTTATATTAGAAATATAATGCCTCTAGTTATCTTCAGTCCTATAAGATGTATACCTTGTGTAAATCTAACATATATATACTGCTTGGTGAATATACTATTTATCCTTTTTCTTAACCTTTTCCTAATAAAAATTTATCTTTTCCTATCCTTTACCAAAATACAGTAAATAAAATTAGTGTTTACCAATTGTTGCCCCACTTTTGGTCAGCATATCTTTTAGACACAGTGGATGTTTAATGTGTAGTAGTGGTCTTGAAATATTCATGTAAGTCCTGAGTCTAAGTCTAGCTATCCTCTTAGGCTAGGAGACCTTTATTGAATTTCCCTAAATTTCCTTCTCTTTTGTGAGCCGGAGGGAATTTGTATCTGAGATCATGTTTCATTGGGTAGGTTGAGTTCCCAAATCCGGTAAAGGTCATGTTTTGAAGGATTCTAACATTGGTTTTATATGCAGTCGAAGTATTTTGCCTTAACATTCCCTTTTGCAGCATTGGTGGAAAATTGGTTCTGAGCTTTTCCTTGGCAGAAATTCACTTACAAAGTGTGTTTTTTGCAATTGACAAACTTTAAAGTATCAAAGGTCAGTGGAAGTTGAAAATGAGAGATTTGGGAATAAGGAAGTTTTGGACATTTAGATCAAATATATTTCAAGAAAAAGGAATGATATAATGCGGAAGAATTCAAGATGCAATATTACTGGCAGAAAAGTGGAAAATGGCTTCTCTGCTACTCCAATAGGCATGTTTTGACTTGCGGGGTATGTTTCCCGCCTAACCATTAAAATGGAGGATTTTTGAAGAATAATTGATCTCGTGAGTAATCCAAGGCATAAGGAAAGAAAATAAACCAATCACATATCCCTCCAACATCTCGATAGGCTAAAATTCTCCTTCAGTGGATTTTTGAGTAGAGAACACTCCAAAGGCATTTCTCCGCTGAAAGGGAAGCAGAAAAGTGATTTTTCGCTACCTCCAGAAAGTTACCGTTACGGTTACTAAAGTGAAAGGATGTTTCTTAATGGCCCACAGGGGTAAAAGTAATTAATTCAAATAAAGCCATTTTATGCCATAACGGACTTTTTCATTTATGCTTAAGTCTTTTCATTCATGTGGCACGGGAAGTCAGCCGTTAAACAGTAAGAATTCAAAGTTATAAAATTAATGAGGTATTACAAACATGATCTACCATCTGTTTAATGAATTGTATGAATATAAAGCTCTTGACTATAGTTATTCCTTTCTCTTGTGTTCTTGAGATATATCCCTAATCCCAAGTCAGAATCAGTTGAAGCATGGCTACTAAATTCATGTGATCTGATGGGATGAATGACATCACATCTGATTGGGATAAAATTATGGACACCTCCTTGAAGTTCTTTGATATGAAAAATTTTTAGAACAGATTGAAGGTAGACAAGATACACCCTATCACTGAGAAGTTAAAGGAGAGTGGGTTAGTAGAAGATGCCAATTTTCCTGTTGTCATTCAAGCTCCTGAGCTTGTTCAAGAGTGCATAACTCGATATAATCCAGATACCAAGAAAATCATCCTACCCAATGACATGGTGCTTCTATCCATTGATCAAGATTCTGTCCAAAACTCCCTGTGCATTCTAGAGTAGGCTGAATATTCAAAAATGACATATAGTCTGGCAGTTACCAAATATGGAGCAAAGAAGGTAGTGTGGAAGGAGGAAATAATGAAGTCATGGTTTCAAGAGTCAAGGAGCGCCAAAGGAAAGTTTACCAAAACATTATACGACATGAATCTAAAGCCAGAGATTGTAGACATCTTGGTGTTGCTCCATAGGATCTGAGGTGAGAGTGACGCACTAAACTTTGTTGAGAACCATTTCTTCTTAGTCCAAGTGATCTGTTCTCAACACCATTTCATCGATTGGGCTCTTATGGTAAGCAAGAATCTCTCCAGTGCCCCAAGTAGATCTAAGCTTCAGAATGAGTTCTACATGTCTTCGATCCTTTTATATATATTGGCCACAATTCAAATTTGGCCAGGGCTTCCTAGATTAGAAGAGTTCCCAAAAGATGTTAAAAGCTATGAATTTTTCCCCTGTCTACAATTACATAATAGTTATGTTGAATATCTCAGAGTTAATGATGCATTCATAATGAGACTGTGTAGGGAGCTACAAGGTTGCCTAGAAAGGAGATTTTATCCTAAAGCCATGGATTTTATCAGCCAATTTGGTTGCTTTTTCATTCAATTTGTGGATTTCTCATATATTCATCTTGCACGATTTGATGACTTCCCTTTGAAGTTGCCCAGATATCCCGATGATATGATCATGCTGGTCGAGGTGGTGAGGCAGGCACTCCAAGTGAATCTGACCTATGTTGATGCTAAGAAGAAGGGCTATGATTTCCTGATGACAATTGTAGCCTATAGTTGCGCATCCTATTCTGAGGAAAATAATGTTTTGAAGACATTCTCAAAGAGGTTTCAATTGGAGACATATGATGTCTTGAGGCTGTAGTATGATCCTATAAATTATGCCTGAGATTTCTTGCAAATGAGTCATGCAATTCATCATGTTGATGATATTGAATACTACTGGGATAACTACAAAGATGACTTAGAGAGTAGAGAAATGTTCTATGCCAGTTTAACTATTGAAGAAATCAAAAGGTTCAAAGTTAACATTGTTGTGGAGGGATTAGAAGATGATGGCCAGCACATGTATGACAATACATATTTGGAGAAGATTAAAACCCTTCCTATAAGCTCTCAACCCATGCTAGGTCAAGCTATTAATGACTTGCAGACCTTGATGGGTGGACTATACAAAAGAACAGAGTAGTGGGTTGAATGGACTATAGGAAGAAGGAAGAGGTCAGAAAGGAAGCCTCCTTCTTAGTGAACCTTGACAAAAGATACTTTGAACACTATAATAACTTCTTCAATAATGATCCCAACTATGGCTAAAGGATCAACCTAGCCAGTGAGCGGAGGTGATGAACCTCCCAAGAAATAAATCTCACTAGAGAAGACTTATGGAGAAGGCTCACTTCTAGACATCGGGTTGATAGAAGAAGCAGTCTCTACAGACCCGACCAAGCCTACAGAAAATCCCACTAAAGGTGTAGGACCTGAGAAATCAGTTAAGGCTAGTACTATGGTTGCACAAGTCAATACTTCAACCCAAGATACTCTAGGGTGAGGATCCCCTATTGTCGTAGAGGTGGGTGAAGATAGCTCCAATACCTCAGCCACTAAATTGGGTGGACAGATCGGAAAGCAACATAAAGTTTCTCAGGTAGTTAAATTGGTCTCCTCTTCTCCAACATCAATGAATCCATTTTCTTCTAGGCCTAAAGCTACTCCTCCAGTCATTAGGAAGCTATTCATAGAAGAATTGGTTTCTGCTTCCAAAGTTACCAGCACTGAATCCTGGATAGAACATACTCTAGAGCATAAAAGGAAGAGAGCAGAGGAAGGGAATTCTAGTAAAGATACTCTCTCACGGGCCTTGAAACCCAACACCACTATGGGTAAAGTAAAGAAGGTGAAGACAATGTCTACACCGAGATCCTCAAACAGGGAATCTCACTATGGAGGTGGCCAAGCCTACAAAGGAGGGTAGATTCAAAGATATGATTGCCTCTAATTTTTTGTTACAGTCATTTGACATGGGGCTTGCTCGGCATGACACAAAGGTCAATTGGTGGAAGTCCACCAATGTGGTAATAGAAGAAGAGCTTGAGGAGCTCAAAAATGCTAAAGTTCAACTTACAGTAGAAGTAGCTGAGCTAACTAATTTTATTAGACAAGTCATCACTCTGATAACAAGTGTTCCCGGTACCCAGACCACTTTTGATCCCAGTGCTACAGAGAACCAAGCCATCTTAGCCAAGTTGCAAGAGGACAGACACTTCAGGAAGATCGGAAAGAGATGGATCAAGAGGCTCAAATCTGAGGGACTATTAGTTGTTGAGAAACTGGGTAATGCTCTCCTAAGGCTGGAAACAAAGATGAATAATATTGACAATAATCTGCAGACTCTCACATCAGAGAGAGTGAGATGTCAAGAATGCATAGTAATGTTGCACATGGTGGTTAAAATGAAGACCAAGGAGGCATTAAAGGCCAAGATATTATAGAAAGGAGATGAGCCTTTGATCGAATGGCTCCAAATCCTAGAATTCAAGATCGAGATGATCATCCAATCTGAAACAGGGTTGCAGCAGATAGATGCCAAGATCAAGGAGGAGCAGAACAAAGATTTTAAACTCCTTCAAGGTTTGCACATGGAATCATAGACAAGTGGTCAGGGAAAAGAAATGATCAGATTGGATAGTATGTACAAATAATTTTTTGATTATGTGCATAAGATGGTAGAATAGTCTTCCACCCATTTGGACAAGGTGCCAAAACTCCAACAGTTGATCGAATGCATTTTTAAAGCCATGGAAGAGTTGAAGGATAGGACAGATGCGATAAAGAGCCTAGCCAAAGAACATTCTAGATGGCTCATCAGATACACTAATGTCCATATCAATAGGCATGGAGAGCTCATCCCAATCATTACAATTGTCACTTCCTATAGGGCCAAATTAGACAAGGAGAAGAAAATAGAAGCATGGTTAGATTATCTCCCCTTGTTCCAAATTTTGATATTTATTGTAACGGATAAAATTTTGTTTATCATTTCTGATTGGAGAAGTGGAACCGTTTTGGTTACCCTTTTGTAACGATCCAAGACTGGAACCCTATATGTACTATTTTCCAAATCAATGAAAAGGTTGGCTAAATTTTGGTGTGAAAGACAGAATTTTGCTGAGTCAAATTTGTATGTCTGAATGCCATTTCTTTAACTACTCCACTACATTTCATTTATCTATCTATTAAATTTAAATTTTTCTTTGGAATTAGATTTATAGTTTGTGATTTAACCAAAATTATGTATTATGATTTGATATAGTTAATTAGGGAGAAATCTGGTGTTATTATAAGTCTGGGAGATGTCTCTGTGAAATGGATTGATTCATTGTCATTTTATCATTAAATATTTAAGTCTTGCATTTGCATTTCCATTATCGGTTATTGCATTAACAGTTTTAAGGAGTCATAGGATTGATGAAGTCTTGAAATTGGCTAAAGTTAGAATTGAATTTATCCTGCCTATGCTATTTCTTGTCTAGGTTTAGCTTGGTTTACCTCTTCTATTCTCGGGTCAAGAACATACCCCTGTTAGAATAGGAAGAATCAATATTCACTGAAGATAATTTACTTAAGGGAGCTGTACCTTTAAATTTAGAGGGAAATTAGCTATTTAGTCACAATTTCCCAACTGTTGTATTCAATTGTTCTTAAATATTTGGGTATTCTAGAGTTAAAGAAAAAAAGAACAATCTATTTACCAACACCGATCAATCCTATTTTAGTAATGTGTAAAGAAAAAAATCAAAGCAATGAACCATATACACATTTGACACATGGATTTTTAACGTGGAAACCCTATTAAGGGAAAAACTACTTGGGACCGGTAACCCAAAATTTTCACTCTTCTGAAGTGAGCTCGGTGAAGAGCCAACCCTGTTAAAGGTTACAAACACACTGTTAAGTGCGACCTTGTTAGAGGATTTAAAACCGTTGGTTAGTCTTTTGACCTTAGGCATTCACCATGCTGTCAACAAGAAAAACCTTTTGATACTCTTGAGTATCTCAATACATTAAGGACTGTTAAATCCCACTCGGTTAAGAGATTTTTTGAATCAATGGTTAAATTGAAACAATAAATGATCTGTTCAATAATACAAATTATCTTGCAGATTTTTGGATCTATTGTAAGTCTACAATACCTCTCTAATCAATATTCTCTTCAATTCCTTTTCTCCCCTCTTTACTTCTTTCTTCTCGTTGAATTTTGTTGCTTCTCTATTGCTCGGTGTCTGGGAAATTCTTGGCTCTTTCCTTCAGCCTGTATGATTAGATCTACATGAATAATTTTGTCTTCACCAGAATTATATTCAACATTCCTCTTTTTGATAATGATTTACTTGTCTCTTTATATATACATGAGTTCACTATTTCAATGTCCTTGTCTTTCTTGTTCTTGACGTAGATAGCTTTCTTGATCCGCAAACCTACCATGCATTGCTTTAATATTTAAAGCCTTGCTTTAGATTTAATCCAAAAATATCTCCTTGTTTTCTGTGCTTTAAATCTCCTTCCTATCCTTAGTTCAACTGGTTGATGAAAATAAAGGAATCAATCAGTTAACTCAAAATATAGCTCCTGCCAACTAAGTGTTTTTTCATTTTCTAACTCCAGTTGATTTTAGTGATCAACTCTTAGTTTTATCAGTCAATGACTCCATTTGTCCTCAAGTAACATTGTCTTTCGGTGTTGTCTATCCATCAAGAAACACTATGAACTTAAGTTATGCTCAGAGTTTCTTTGCTCGGTATACACTGTGACTTTCTCGGGGTTCTCTGTCTATCAGTGTATACTGTCACTCGGTGTACAATGGCTTTTCATGTTTACCGATAAAATAAACTTTATCTCTTTGATTTCCTGAAGTCTATGACAATATGTATATGAAAAATCATAACATATTAATTTGACATCAATGAAAATACAATACATTAACTGATTTAATGTCTTGCATTTACTTTCTACAGCTTGGTGATCATCAACTTATCATCTTCAAACATTCAATCAGTTATAGTTCATCAATCTCTCCCTTTGGAATTGATGGCAACATACTACTAATACAATATGAATTATATCAGTTTTAGTTCATCAATATCTCCCAAACTTATTTCTCTATAACCAATTCAAATATATGACTCTCGGTAAGCTCTTCTAGCTTAGATTTGATAAAGCAATCAATCAATTAACTCTAAATATAGCTCCTTCCAGCTAAGTGTTTTGTCATTTTCTAACTCTAGATGATTTTGGTGATCAACTCTTATTTTTATTGATCAAAGAATCCATTTGTCCTTGGGTAACATTTTCCATCGGTGTTGTCTATCCATCGGGCAACACTATGAACTTCAGCTATGCTTGGGGTTGCTTTTCTTAGTATACACTATGACTTTCTTGGGGATCTCTATCTGTCAGTGTATACTGTCACTTGATGTACACTAGCTTTTCATTTTTTACTGATAACATAAACTTTATCTCTTTTATTTCCTGAAGTCTATGACAATATGTATATGACCAATCATAGCATATTAATTTGACATCAATGACAATACAATACATTAACTGATTTAATGTCTTGCATTTACTTTCTGCAGCTCGGTGATCATCAACTTGTCATCTTCAAACATTTAATTAGTTATAGTTCATCAATATTAATTCCAACATCCACTTGCAACATTGAATCTGATGAAAGTGGTATTCATACTCCCATGGTTGAACCAGTGAGAGTTGTACTAGTTTCATGGTTGAAATTCGAGGATAGAATTATTCATATCATCATGGTTTGTCAAACTCACCAGTGATGGTTGTACGTGCTACGAAGTACCACAAATCTCTTTGATAAAAATTAATCCATGCATTCTTTGCAATAATGAGATTTAGTTGCATTCATGTTAGGAGTAGTTTTGCATAAAGGATTTCCTTGGGTTAGGGAAAGAGGTTTCAAAGGGTTGATATCATAAAAAAAGAAAAGTTTTCTTTTATATTGAATATGTTGGACTTTAATAAAAAACATTGCATATCATTAATAAATAAGCATTAATCCATATTTATTATCTATTATTTCGTAAGGTTATTGCATTAAATCATTATGCATTTTTCATCCTTAAAGTGCATTTCATTAAAGGTATATATGCATAGAAAAAGAACAAAAATAAATGCATTTCCTCATCTAGGTCCATTGCATCCATAAATCATCAAATATAAAGTCCAACATATAATGATATCATAAAGAGAATATCAAATCAAGAGAAAGAGTGTCTATAATAAAAGAAGTCATCAAATTTCCATCATCATGTCTATTAATGCATATCAAAGATACATAAATCAAAGGTATATCAATAATCTCGATCAAAGTACATCATGGTACATCACAACAAGAGGGAAGCTCATAATAAACTAGGGGCACCACCTATACCATATGTCCCATTAGTGCCACTTATGCCACCTATATCACCTGTATCACCTAGGCCACCTATGTTATCTTTCCATCTTCCCATTGAACTACCTAGATCTATCTGAGGCATCTGACTAGTACCCGCAACACTAGGCCTCTGTGTCATCATATTCATGAAGCTCTGCATCATAGTAGCAACCTGATCAATATGGCTACTCATAGATGTCATCCCATCCTGTAGAGTCATGACATCCCATGTGTGTGTATTCGTAGCTTGTGGAGCTATAGGAACCTATGGAGCTATCAGAACATGTGGTACTACCAGAATCACCAGAATCATTGGAGTCTACTGAACCTATCTAGCATGTGCTAGATGAGCTTGTTTTGCTACTCTCTATTGTTTCTATCCCTAAATTTCCAATGAAACTTGTAGAATCCTTCCACTAACCCCTCTACCCCTCATCCATACTTGAACACCTCTCACTTGAACCTTTCCACCCACCTCTCCACCTCTCACTCTCACTCTTTCTCCACCTCTCCCACCATCTCCACCTCCACCTCTCCTCGGGGATCTCTATCTGGGTACTCTACCACCACCTCTCCCACAACCTCTGGCTCCATCATCATCAGATGAATTATCAATATTAGGTATAGGCCCCCTTGGGTACCTCTCCCACTTCCTTCATCTCCCCTCATCCATACTCAACCACCTCTCACTCTCACTCTGCCTCCACCTCTCCTTGGGGATCTCTATCTCGATGCTCTACCACCATCTCTCCCACCACCTCTGACTCCATCATCATCAGATGAATCATTAATATTAGGTATATGATCCCCTGGGTCTATAAATATCATAAATCTATGTCGAGAAAACCACTAAGTGTAATCTGTTGACATCCCTACATCGACTATGTGATCTAGCATGTCCCAAACCATGTAACCCATATGATGTATATCCTTGCAAGCATATCTAAAATCTACCTATGGACCCCACATCAATCTCTCCACCTGAACCTGAACATATAAAGCTAAACCCTGTGGGATGTGCTGCGTCTGGCCTTACTACCTCATCACTCTATAAAAGCAGAATCACTCAATAATCAAAGGATATCATCCTATCATCCAACAAGGTGCATACATTTATGGTAGCTATGCATCATCCTCATGCTATGAATCACAGCCAAGGTAAGGTCACCACACGGCCTGATCTATGTCATTGAGTATCCGTTGCCAAAACTCTAGCTTTCCCAGATGGGGCTGGAGTATCATACCCTCATAAAGATAACCATATGGCCACCATAAATATTTATGTATCGCAGTGATCAGCCATGTAACTAGAATATGCTTCCATGTCCAGAGCTGTAGTACTACTGCACCTGTTGAAAGTGCAACACCACCTCTGTATACAACATGGTGTAACTCATGATACAACTATTCTAGTACACAGGAACCCCAATCAAATCATCATGGATATATGATCATTTCCTCCAAGATTCATCCCCAACCAATGAAAAATCTATGACCTCGTCGGTTAGGAAGCAAGAAAACACCAATAAAAGAGCCCAAAACTGTAGGAAGTACCAGGAAGGAGACAAAATGAGCCCATGATATGATCTCATCACCGATAGTAGGATCTACAAATACCTATCTGCATGTTACTCCATCATAAACCCAATCACAGTAAACCAACTCTCCTTGAGTCGATATTCTCAACAATCTGTACACGTCCTTGTTAGGAATAGTCCCAAGAGATAACTTAGAGGGGGGGAGTGAATCAATTATCTACAAGATTCAATTATTTTTCAATTAAGTACATAATAACTTTAAATATAAACTCAACAAGATATCAGAGAATTGAACAACATAATTTTGGTCACGGGGAAAACCAAAATAGGTAAAAAATCCGGTGGGAATTAGCACCCACAAATAATTGTACTAGTTTATAATGATCCTTGTTAGAAGATCTTGCAACCCTATTAGGAGTTTTTATTTACAATGCAATAAGTACAGAGACCTGTTCAAAGGTTGGACCCTGTTAGGAGTCTTTTACAGATAACCCTATTAGGGGTGAGGACACACTATCCAAGAGCTTATTGCTCAAATGATGAAGGCTGCAACCTTCTAAAAAATAGATATACACTATATCTGATAATGAACTATTAAGTAGACCTATTGTCTTAATCAGTTCCAGTGAATTTTAGTCTTCTTCTATTTCTTCACATAGATCTTCAATTGTATAACATTATGCTCTGCTCTATCTTTTCTTTTTCACTTCATTTTTGACACTTAGCGATTTCATTTGAACTGATATATATATATATATTCCCAAGGATAAGGTCACAACAGATGTAGGAAACACTTCAAAAACTTCCTTGTCAGCTTAACTAATCATGCAATCAAAGTTAGGACTGCGCAACTCAAACTGAATGGACGTGACACTTCACAAAGTCGGCTCCACCAAATTAACTCAAACATCACTAATTTGATAAAACATGTTTGGTGCCTTTGCATAATCATCATTAACTCATACCTCAACATGGATGCAAACAAACATATCCCAAAGATAGGTGCAACTCAAGAAATAATGTAATAACGTCGGCTCTTCACAGATAATCTATAGAAACTGTAACTGCCATAACTAATTAACATAATTCAACTGAAACTTCATCTCTGAATCGACGTGAATGTGCATATCATATAGAACATGTATAAACCATGGAAATAAACACGCATATCTCCAAAACATCTGTACTAATAATTTCATATAGGAGACCGCTATATATTATATGTTTTCATCAATGAAAAACATACAATCAACTATTTGCACAGAAGCAAATCTCCGACAGTCCTCTGGCGCGATCGTCATCTCACCTAAAGGTAAGTGGAAGGTATTATGTTTAGAGTGCCATATCTCTTTCATAGGTGTAAGTAAACCCTGGTTCATCTGGAACCAAGACATATCTAACAAAAAGGACAATCCACAATGACCTATGACTCACCTCTCCTGGGCAGTCAGTTGATCGACCATATGCAAAGGCCATGGAGGTAATACTAATCCCCCGATATATAGCTTCCATAACCGAACCTATTTTCAAATCAAGTGGAATCATATTAGTGTCATCATTTTTATGAATTATCACAAGTCAATCATCACTTATCATATCATCCTATCGCTCTTGTTGAGCACATCAAGTTTTTTCCTAACTCAATATCGTGAGAAGGAAAAACAAAAATCAGTTATCTTCTCAACCTATCAGGATTGACATACAAAAATTTATAAAAATGTTGGACCTAACATCAAAAGTAGTTTTTTTCATCACATATCAGGCTAAATCAAACAATCAATTGAACAGACACGTAGGCAAATCAGAGGATGATCAAATCAGGCTATGCATCATTTCATGTGGGTGTATGTGCCATTTCATATCGTCCTACATGCCACATTGTCTACGCGCTAGTTAAAGCATGCAACATGCTATTTTATTCTTTGGAATTGTCACATCAAGGTGTACACATTAGTTATTCTACTACGTGTCACTTCATTCATCATACTGTGTGTGCTTGAATGTGACCTCTAAATCAGGCACAAACTCAACATAGTCTTTACTCAATTGTTCAATTCACAAAGACAAACATGAATTGTTCATCCTACAAATTCAATTGAAATGACTTGCTGCCTCCTAATTAGTTGTGGATGTCAAATTTACCCTCAGAACGAGAGCCAACAACTTGACCATTGCTAACATGGAGGATTTCTAAAGCATGAGAGAAGATGAAATTTCCATTACTCTATGAATTGAAATGCAATTAATCTATGAAAGTAAATTTCTCTTAATCTATGAAATGAGATTGCTCTTAATCTAGAAATGAATTGCAATTAATCTATGAAATCAAATGCAACTAGTCTAGAATTGAAATTGCAACTACTCTATGGATTGAAATTACAATTAATCTAAGAAATGAAATACTCTTAATCTAGAATTGAAATGCTCTTAATCTAGAAGTGAAATTGCATTTAAACTAGAATTGAAAGATGAAATAGAGATGTTAGATATGTAAATGAATTGCAAATAAAATCAACATATCCTTAATCCAAATTGAAATCAATCTAATTATGCAATTTAAGCTCAAAAAGTATGTAATAAGCAATGTAAATTTCACTATAGATTTGATGCTCTCAAAAATCATCCTCCCAAATGAGAAAAATGAGGTCCAATTTATAGAAAACCATGGAAAGAGGGTGAAGAGTTTCTTGAAAAGAAATGGTTGCCTCTTCATTCTCATTTGAGACAAAAATGCAAGAATTATTTAATTAAAATGATGGATTATTGCCACATGAGTGACCTTTCACATGGAATTATGGAATTCCTTTTTGAGGATAATTCATCCAATCAATTAAATAACTATTCAATTCCTTTTATGTATATTAGCAAAAGGGGTTGGAATTAATTTAATTAAAAGCACTTATGAATTTAGAATTAAATCAATTAATCATAGGGATTTTTAGCTAATAAACCCTGAGAATTTAGGAATTAAATATAATGTCAGATTTATGCAAATTTGGGTTTTCTGCATTTGAAACTCAGTCAATTAAAGTCAATCAGGAGAAGAATTTGCCTAGTACAATAGGACTTTGAAGATGAGAAAATGCACCAAAATTGATTGGATTATAAGGTGCCAATTTTGGGGTGTTACATTTTTCCCCTCTTTGAATTGATGTGCGAGTAGCGTATTGATTCAAAGAATAGTCTAAAGTGAAGATGAAGATTTCAGAAGTCTAGGTTAGGTCGCCAAGAATCCGATCATATTAAGAAGTAGAATCATCCGAGAGAAGATCGGAATTGGGGTTAGATTGTCCCAATGTCCACTGATAGCTGATGAAGATCTAGGGCTATCTCCAGAGTCAGGGTTAGATTTCCCCAATACAAAGATTAGACCTCTGATATCCAGGTTAGATTGCCTAGATAATGGTCTAAAGAGTTTTTGAGAGTCATCTTCAGAATGAAACGTAACTTTCAGGAATTAAGGTTAGATTGCCCCAATACCCAATGAGATTTCAAGAATCTTCTCCAGAATGAAGCTTGATCCTTGAGGATCTGAGTTAGATTGCTTAGATACCTAGAAAGATAGATGATAGGATACGAGACATCAAGATGCCCCTAGAGATTCAAGATAATGGAATATCCAATTTTGACCATAAGGTACGAAAAAATTGAATATGCCCCAAGTGATGAGATGCCCCTAGCAATGGGGATTTGATTCAGATCAGACTGATTCGAGAATGATGCAAAAAGATTCAATGATGCAATCATCTTGCCCTCTCGGGAGTGAAATCGAAAGATGACACATCATAATGATGAGAGTGAGAAATTGCAGATAGAAAAAGATCAAAGATCCAAAGATATCAGAGAGAAGGAAGAATCAATTTAGAGTGATCGAGAGGTCCTGTTGATTAGGTTTGACCATAGTTGACTAGAATTGACTAGAGTTGACTTTGATGAAAAGATTGCAGAAATTGAGAAAATGATAATAAGAGATAATCCTAACAAGAAAGCAATGTCAGAAAATTGACTGCACAAGCATCCGATCGCGTCGGTCCCAAAATTTTAAAACGTGATTTCGAGCTACCTAGGAGTGTCAGATTTCAATTTTGATCACGAAAATGGATTCAGAACGGTCCATTTAGCCAAGGGTGCAATTTTTGTGGAAAATGGAGCACTTTGAAAAATTAGGTCAAAGGCTATATAAGGCTCGGAGGGGTCATTTTCAAATCATTATTCACCTTTTGAATTTAGCGATGGCGAGGGCTCTAGCTGATATTGAGAGAATTCCCGTGCATTCTCACCGATTTGAGCACTCCCGACGACACAACCGACCACCGGAGTATGACGCACCTGTGAGTAATCGCAAATTGATCTTGTATTTCAAAAAAAATTTATCAATTTTTTAGCATTTAGCATGTTTTAGGGCTATTTTAAAATTGTTGTGCCCAATCTCGCGCAAGGAAACAGTTGCGCCGACCTCAGTCACCTTTCGCGCGAGGAATCTGAATCCTCGCACGGGTTAGGGGTTCCTTGTATGGGCCCCTCCCCAGCGCTCGCGCGAAGAGCACACTTGCGCCGTGTGAGATTTCTAAAATCTCACATGAGAACACATCCCAACTCGCGTGAGCCAGAAAGCTAATGCAGGAAAAGAGTTACTTCACGTGGGAAAAAAGTTTTCTCGCATGGGAAGCTGGCCAAAATTCAAAAGTTGTCATTTTCTTGCGTCACAGAGTCAGCCAGTTGTAATATCTCAAAAGTGTGTGTAGAATAGGTCCATAGCTACATTTGTTGTCTTTTTCTTTGAAAAATTATCATTGTTGAGGTACTGATCCAATTTTGTCACTTGCTTTGCATGTCAACTTCCCAGGCATCAGTTTCTGATCACATCATCCTGTTATGAGTGAGCTGTTACAGAGATTATCAGATGCTGATGGGGTCCACATTGACGGGCTAGGATTGACTCACTTGCATGATGCACCCGATATTCAGGTGAATTACGGATTACTTGGTGCCTTGGTTGAGCGTTTCCACTCAGAAATGAACACTTTTCACTTGCCGCAGGGAGAGATGACGGTGACTCCTGAGGATGTATACCAGATTTTGAGAGTGCCTTTCCATGGAGCTCGTGTAGAGTATGACACGTAGCATAGAGTAGGTACAATGAATTTGAGAGCCATTTTTTAGGATGATTTGGTAATGGGCCAGGCCATCTCATGGGAGGAGTTGATACGCAGCTATGGCAGAGATTATCCCCTGGCAGTTGTACTAGCACTATTTCTGAGTTGTCACCTGGTTCCTGATTGAGGTCAGCACGGGTTAGAGTGTGGCTGGGGTGGCATGCTCCAGAAGATGTTGGCTTTTCCTACAGTTACTTTCAGATGGGGCGAGTGCATGCTCGTGCAGATGTACCATGAGATGCACGAGATCATGTATCGAGGTGCCTGTACCATGGCGACAGGAGTCATCATTTTATAGATTTAGGCCTAGGAGCACCTTCTTGTATGTAGGTCGATATTTCATGATACATGGCAGCCTTTAGAGCCGTATATTTATAGATATGCAAGTCTGATGACCCAGCCCACACTGGGTAAGACTGAGCAGTGGAGATCATAGATCAATGACATGGCCACAGTCATATGGCAGCCTTGGATTTCCACTGAGGTATGGGATGATGCTCGCCATGAGTTATCATACATGTTCTACTCACGTCCTCTGATAGGACATACTATTACCATTATTGAGCGCTTCTTGCTCACGCGCATATTGCGCCAGTTTAGGAGGTCATAGGATGTGTCTCTAGAGTTCTGTACTTATGCCCGATTCATCGATGAGACAAAGAAGGGCTAGCATAGGCAGCTTGATAGGGGGCATAGCATGATAGATGCCCAAGTATTACCAGCCAGGTGGGATTATATGGCTGCAATGATGAATGCAGGTGTGACACCTGCATAGAGATACCATATGTTAGCACATCCATTCCCCAGGTTTACAGCTCTAGTTGGTCATATACCTCAGGTGGTACAGTCACCACCACAGCAGGTTCCTCCACCGGGATAGCAACCATAGGGTCAGAAACCTCCCTTATAGCAGCAGGAGAGAGTTGTACGACCAAGGACAGTTCAGACTGATATTCCTCTGAGACCAATGGGATTAGATGCAGGTGCTGGGCCCAGTGGTAGTCAAGATAGAGTTGTTGAGCAGGGCGATGATACGATCATGGCTGATGCTATTCTAACTGATCCTCCAGCTGGTGGATAGGTAGCATAGTTGCAGGAGGCTCTCTGGAGAGTCAGAGAGAGAGAGCCCAACAGTCTCAGAGGGAGCGTGACGACCTCCATACACAGGTGATTATTCGAGATACATGGATATTTGAGAGAGACCAAGAGATCCAAGGGCTGCGAGAGTCACTGGCTAGATCCTAGTTAGAGACTAGGTATGAGGCTGTCCAGGCTTCTTATTATTATGCTGCATATACTATTGCGGTTCTTGAGGCAGCAGATCAGATTCATCCCTTTTTAGAGTATGTTGGTGCTTAGGCTACTCCACTAGGACCACCTTAACTAGGACCACCTCCTCAGTAGCAGGGCATGCCTCCTCCTCAGTAGCAGGGCATACCACCCCCTCCACCTCCACCGGGTGGTTAGATCTTGATATACATTGTATCACCATTTTGACATATTGTGCTCGAGTAGCACCCTTGTACATTTTGACCGATATATATATATATATATATATATATATATGAGCTTGATTTTTTGGCATCATTGTACATGTTTATATATTGCTTTAGATGTGTATGTTTTATGAGATGATTTCCTATATGATTTAGATGTATGGATTAGAAATGTATGCCACGGATGGATATGTAAATGTTTATGCACATGTTTTATTGATGCTATGAAAATGTTATGATAGATGTTAGATGGATAAATGCTATGTATGATTTGATTTATGCTTATAATGGATGCACATATTTATGGATATATAAATACAAATGAATGTATGAAAATGCACCTTTTGGAAATGAATGTAATGCAATGGTACTAATCATCTCATGCAGGATATTGTAATATACAATAGGTACTAACCAAAAGAATGCACATGAAGATCGAGAGTGAGGACCGGACACTCGTGCAATTGAGAAGAAACCATGATGAAAGATGAGGACCTTTGAAGAATGAGAAGATAATGAAGAGAGCACCAAACTACCATAATGCAAGCCTAAAATGCGAATGCAAGCCTACAATGCAAATGCAAGCCTAAGCTAAATGCAACCCTAGGACTTGTTTGTTGGACTCATTGTATTTATCATCATCGAGTGCTTTTGGATCATCGGAGTCAATACAATCCTTACTGGTGCCGCTGCGACCATAAGAATATGAATATGACTTTCATAAGATAAAATGTAGGAAACAAACATAAGCACCAAGGCACAAAAGCCAAGGTGACTTGAACATTGTTTCCAGCTTGATATAGTAAGAATTCGCAAGTAAACAAACACAACAATAACAATCAAGGAGATAGTTCCAACCTCCCCTTGGTGTACAAATAAACAATATCGAGGGATGTGAGGCTTTTCCACCTTAATGCAGAAGCTCTTATCACATAAACCCTATTTATTTGACGTTGCCGAATCATTGAAACCACACCAACAAGCAGTAGACAAAGAAAATATCAATGAAATTCATGAGAATAGACAACATATCAAGAAAGAGTCAATCACATCTCAGCAAGTTTCAAGGCTTATGAATGTGTCTATGTTTAGAGTGTTGAAAAAATACCATTGTGCTTGTGAGTGCAATGTGTTTGATTTCTATCAAGAGATGTTTACGTCACGAGAGTGTTGAGAAACACTGTTTGATTAAGGTGGTTAGAAATACAAGTTTGTGCCAGTAGAGAGTTGTCCTTTGAAAATATTACTAACTCAAGTGTAAACTGAAGAGAAATGGAAATGGAACCATGCCCCCAAGTAATGAATGGATCGAAGCCGAACAAATTGATAGTGAAACAAAGGGAGAAATCTCAGCAATAACGGTAGTAGGAAGACTCAGTGAGAACCACTGGTGACTGTCGCAAGAGATTCTCAAGAAGAAAGATCAGTAATGAGATCTAGGCATCAGCAGGCAGACGCAGTGAGAACCACTAGTGACTGATGCAAAGGAGAGTCTCAAGAAGAGACGAAGTGCCATGAAGCATCGGCAGACAGACACAGTGAGATCCACTGGTGACCGATGCAAGAGGAGAAAGACTCCAAAAGAATAAGACAATTCCCCCTAGAACAGGAACATGCCCTGAGTGTGACCAGTTTCAATCCATGTGAGGTCAAGAAATATCTCAAAGATGACGGAAAGCAAAAGCATGAGCACACTAAAGTAGGAAAGCGAACTAAAGCAAGAAAGCAAATTGAAGCGGAAAAGCATAAAAGCAAATGCGAGAAGGCCAAGAGATGCTGCGACAGATAAAGCATTGCACAATAAGAGGCGCCTATTTACCAGGTTTTCACCATCTTGGTAGGAATTCTATTTTTTCTACCATGACGCATGTTTACCAAGTTTTCATCAATGGCACATTTTTTCTTTTTCTCTTTTTTTGTATTTTCATTTTTTCAATTTTTTTTCTTCTTTTTTCTTTTTTTGATTTTTTTGTATTTTTGTATTTTTTCCTTTTTTTGGTATTATCAAGGTGCCTATTTACCAGGTTTTCACCAGGATAATAGATACACCAAAGTTCCTATTTGCTAGGTTTTCACTAAGATGATCATTTTTTCAGGATATTTTACAATTTTTAGGATTTTCTTAGAATAAAGTATGTACATGAGCATGCAAAAGATATCTCAACTGTAGAATTTCTTCAGGTGAAGAGCGTTGATGGGCTCTTTGAGTGGTTCACCTTTTGTAGTGGAGAGATGATAAGTGCTAGACCCAAACATTGTAGTATAACATAAGGGCCAAGCTAGTTTGGCTCAAACTTCCCTTTCTGAGTCCTCTATGGCTGATTTTTAGGATTCTCTCTCAGGACGAGATCACCCATTTGGAAGTCTCTTGGTCTAACCTTCTTGTTATATCTCTTAGATATCCTCTTTTGATATGCTCTGACATGATCGAACACCACCTTCCAAAATTCATCTAGTAATTCAAGCTCTTGCAGCTAAGATATTCTAATGTCGTCATATGTAATGAGGCCCTTCAGAGAGACTCGCAAGGTAGGAATCTTAACCTCAATAGGCAATATTGCATCTGCACCATAGACTAAAGAAAAGGGCATGGCCCCTATTGGTGTTCTTATACTGGTGCAATAGGCCCATAAAGCCGGATTAATTTGGAGATGCCAATCTCATCCAGATTTGTGTACCGTATGGTGCAAGATCTTGAGAATTATTTTATTGGAAGCTTCGGCCTGTCCATTACCCTGAGGATAATAAATAGACAACCAATGTTGAATAATCTTGAACTTAGTGCACAAATTTGTCAGATCTTTATTCTTGAATTGTCCCCCATTGTCAATGATAATAAAGGAGGGTACACTATATCTACAGATAATGTAGTTTAGAATAAACATAGCTACAGATTTTTTGTCAGCTACACTGAGAGGTACTGCCTCAACCCATTTAGTAAAATAATCTATAGCAGTGATGATGTACTTATTTCCTCTCAAAGAAGAGGGATATATCTGACCCACTAAGTCGAAAGCCCACTATTGAAATGTCCAAAAGGTAATAAAGGGAATAAGCTCCTTAGTTGGAGCATGAATCAAATTACCATGGAGTTGACATTGTTTGCAAGACTTGGAAAACTGTGTAGCTTCCTTCTCCATATCGGGCAAATAATAACCATCTCTAATAATTTTACGAGCTAGTGTCAGACCATTTGAGTGAGAACCACAAATGCCTTCATGTACCTCTTCTAACGCACATTTGGACTCATCAGGTTCTAGACACCTAAGGAGGGTACCGTCTAGACCCCGTCTATACAAGTCATTTGCTACGATGACGTACCATGAAGCACTGCGGATTAGGTGATGTTTTTCATTTCTAGTATGTGTCAGGAATAATTTGGTCATGGAGATAAGAGTAGATGTGGTGGTAGCGAGACGAATCATGTCTAATTACTAAACATACCATCTGGGAGTCAGGAGAGTCATAGGTAGGGTAACATAATGTCTCCACTAGGAACTCATGTCTAAAATCATTCTCTGACATTTGTAACATAGAGGCCAGAGTAGCCATAACATCAGCCACTTTATTATCCACCCTGGGAATTTGCTAAAAAGTGACATGTGAAAAGTATTTCTTAAGGCTGTCAACCATCTTTTTATAGGGTACCAACTTTTCATCTTTGGGCTGATAGAGATTGTTCACTTGATTGATAACCAATTGTGAGTCTCCAAAGACTTTTAGTTCATCCACTCGCCATTCAATAGAAATCTTTAGTCCATTCATCAAAGCTTCATATTCAGTGGTGTTATTGGTACAAGGAAAAATCATTTTGTATGCCTTCAGTAAGGAGTACCGCTGAGGTGTGATAAACAAAATTCCAACTGTTGACCCCTGTTGGGTGAATGAACCATCAAAGAACATTGTCCATGTCTGATGTGTGAGAAGCATAATGGACTCATCTAGGAATTCCATCTTTAATGGTTTATGATCTGTAAGAGGTGCTTCAGCCAATTGATCCACAATCGCATGTCCTTTGATAGCTTTTCTCTCAACATATTCAGTATCAAACTCGCTAAGGAGCATGACCCATTTAGCTAGTCTACTTGTGAGAGTAGCTTTACTGAGTAAGCATTTCAATGGATCAATCTTTGAAATTAGCCTTGTAGTGTGAGCCAACATGTAGTGTCGTAGCTTCTGGGAAGCAAACACTACTGCTAAGCAAGCCTTCTCAATTACAGAATAATTCATTTCGTAAGAGACCAATGTTCTGTTGATGTAGTAAATGGCTCTTTCTTTATGATTTGGATCTTCTTAGGCCAAGAGAGAACCCAAGGATGTTTCTATTGCTGATATATATAAGAACAAAGGCTTCCCCTAAATAGGAGGCATTAGTATGGGTGGATTGGCTAGATATTGTTTAATCTGTTGAAATCCTTGTTCACATTCTTTGTTCCAGTCATAAGTCACACCTTTATGTAGAGTTTTGGTGAAAGGTTGTGACTTGTCAGCTAATTGTGAGATGAACCACCTGATATATTGGAGCTGACCTTGGAGACCTCTAATTTGTTTGATATTACGGGGTGGTGGAATTTCCGTTATAGCTTGTACCTTTGCCGGATCCACCTCAATTCCTTTCGCAGAGATGATGTAGCCAAGTAATTTTCCTGAAGTGACCCCAAATGCACATTTCTTCGGGTTAAGGCGTAACCTGAATTTATCCATATGATCTAGTATAGGACCTAGCTCAGTGAGATGTGTCTTTCTATCCATACTTTTAGCAAGTGTGTCATCCACGTAGTCCTCCATTATCCTATGCATCATGTCATGGAATATTGTAGTGACAGATCTTTGATAAATAGCTCCAACATTTTTTAAACCAAAGGGCATAACATTCCAGTAGAATGTACTCCATGCACAAGTAAAAGCAGTTTTCTCTTGGTCCTCTGGCACAAATTTAATTTGATTATAGCCAGAGAAGTCATCCATTAGTGAATGCATCTCATATCCTGTTGTCATATCCACGATCATGTCAATATTAGGAAGTGGAAAATCATCTTTGGGACATGCCAAATTTAAATCTCTAAAGTCTGTGCAGACCCTGATAGATTTGTCATGTTTAGTTAGTGGGACTATATTAGAGATCCACTCTACATAATCAATCACTCGGATGAACCCAAATTTTAGAAGTTTTTCCAATTTTGCCTTGATCAATAAAGCCACATGCGGATGCATCTTTCTAAGTTTTTGTTTGACAGGTTTCACACCTAGAGCTATTGACAAGTGATGCATAATGAGATCAGGATCCACACCTGGCATGTCTAAATACGTCCATGCAAAATTTATCTTTTTCTCTTGGAATAATTCTATGAATTCCTTAAGTTCCTCTGTAGATAATGACTTGGCCACATGAATGATGTGTGGATGCTCCTCTATTCCCAGATTTATCGGCTAAGTTGGTTCAATTAACACTAATGAGCATTCCTGGAAGTGACTTAAAAGCGCATCAAGTATCTCATCCTCAGGTTCCTCAAAGAGGTTTTCACCTTCAGATACGTCTTTTCTTTTTACTTTTTTTGGCTCTAATACTGCCACAATGTGGTTTTCACCACTACAGCGCTTATTTTTTCTTCTTTTAATTTTATGACTAAGATATTTGATGTCAGCCTCAGTCATGTTGACACTTTCTTCACTAGTGGAGGATGTTACAGGCTCAACAACGTGAAGGTAGCAGGCTAGAGTGTAATCATTCTGGAATGTAAGGACTTCACTGGATGAAGAAGAGGAATTCCAGTCTATTAATTCAGGATGTTGGAGGGAAAGAGATGTGACAGGTTCAAGTGCATTCATAGTATAGTCATCAAAAGTGTTAACTAGCAAGCTAAGAGCTAAACCAATCTCATCCAAAGGTGTGTTTAAATCCTTTTGATCCCTAATGACCAAAGTAGAAGACATGTTAACACCTATAGACTCGGACCCATTAGACCTTTCACTAGACCCCTCACTTATGTTGAGAATTCTTTCATAAGATCCCGCTGAAAAAATATCAAACTTATACTCATGAGAGTCTATATCTAAACTCTAACTTGGGTGCTTGCACCATGAAGGTTTTTGAGTTCTTGCAACACTAGCCTGTTCTTGTGTCAACCACTCTTGAAATTCTAGTGGCATGTACCGTTCACCTTGAAAGTTAGGATCTTGTAAGTCTTTCCATTGCTCAAAAGTTAGTGTCTCAAATGGAGTGGTTTGATCAGAATCACTGTTAGTTTCAGCTGTACTGGCGCATGGTACAAACTTATCTGGCTTAGCAAAGAATGCTGCTAGGTCTGGAGGGATGGGATAAGGAAAACAATCCTCATTTGAGCTATCTTGTATAGTGTCGATTGCAGTTGTGCCTTCAGGTTCTGGCAAAGGTTCTACTTTTGGCACAAATTTATTGATCCCTAAATGAAACGGGACCTTTTTGAATCCTAAACTAGTGGTGTCTTTTGTCTTTTGACCTATAGCTTGAATAGGTTCAAGTAACCCATTACCGTTCACCCCTATTGGGCCACTCCCTTTGTACCCAAAATATTTCATAATCTTAAGACCTTCATTGTTGGGATTTAATTCATGAGCTGGAGCAGTCTGTTCAGCTGTGTTCTTTCCCTTACAAAGCCAAGCCTTGATAGCTCTTTTCTCATCTTCATCTTCCAATGGTGTATCAGACCGTACAAAGGCACCATCATAAACTTGTGCGTGTGTATTTGGGAACCTATTGAGAAAGACACAAACACTCAATAAGTCATTTCATTAGCTCAAAATGTTAGATAAAGCATATAAAACCCACTAATATCGACCTATTTCCTGCTAACTGTATGCAGCCTAAAATGGTCACCTAGAATTTAGGCCCCATTTATCATTTTATCAATTTATCAATTTCTTGAATCAGCATTTTGCAATATTTTCATTTCAAATCAATTTCCTTGATCAAATTGTAATTAATTCAATTATTTCAATATTTCTTAAGGTTTGATAATTTTTATCTAATTAAAATATTTAATTTTTCTTTTAATTAAATTAAATTTATCTTATTTAATTAAAAGATTTAATCTCCCTTTTAATTGAATAAAATTTATCTTATTTAATTAAAGTAAATTTCTCCTTTTTAATTAAATAAAATTCCTCTTATTTAATTAAATTCAATTTCCCCCATTTAATTAAATAAAATTCTTCTAATTTATTTAATTGAAAGAAAACCTCTCTTTTAATTAAATAAATAAAAATCCCCACTTAAAGCACTTTATTTGATGAAAAAGGCAAAAAATTAAATAAAAATCCCTTTTTCATCACATCTTTCTAAGTGGTGGGTTTTTGCCTCTTAATCTCAACTATTGATTATTTCTTTTTGCCTCTTAATCTCAATTGTTCACTTTTCATTATAAGGAAATCTCTCCTTCTCATTTGATAATCATCAATCAATCATCAATCATTAATATTAGGTTTTCATATTATTGTTATGCTACAGGTTTGGAGAGCAATTTTGGAGGAGGATTTGAGCATTCAAGCTTGGATATTGCAACTTCTCTCTTCTTGTCTTCTTCTTCTTGCATCCATGGCTACTCATATATATTAGATTCATGTTTATTTTCATAGATTAAACTTGCATTCGTATTTCTTTCATAGAATAATCATGCATTTTTATCATTTAGATTAATTTATTTTCATGCATTGCAATCATATAGAGTAGATTTCATTTTCATGCATTTGAATCTCTCATTTCATGGTGTGTTTGCATAGGCACTAACTAGGTCAATCTGAGGGCCTCCATTTCACACCTTTGCCTCATTCTTGAGCAACCTTGGATGGAATGATTCATAGAAGTGTGTCAACATTTTAGCACACACTAACTAGGAGGAGTGTGATTGGTAACATATTATCTCTCAGAATATGCTATAATCAGTGACGTATACAACCTAGCATGAAGGATTTTTAGTTAAAAATAAGCTAAAAAGAAGTGAAACAAGCATTCTAGCTCTAAGCATGTGAATAATAACAATGGACAAGCATGAGAAAATAAGTGAAATATGATTCTAATATTAATCTAGTAGCATAACAATGCATTTACAATCTAAGGTGAAGGCTCCTTTACTCTAAAAAATGGCTTCTATTTATAGAAGAATGGGAGAGAGAGAGAGAGGAGACAAGGTGAATTAATGAGGTGTAAGAAGCATTAATGCCTTGGGCATTAAAGAGGTATGGAGGAGGCATGGACTTAAGGTATTTTCATTAATAAGGCATTAATGAAGGCCTTAAAGAAGCAAGGGAGGGTGTAAGAGGTTGGCTTGAGAAGGTGGACCTTAAGAAAGGCCAGCTTGAGAAAGTGGACTTTCTCAAGTGGGTGGAGTTACTAAGCATTCCTTAGTGGAATGTGACAACATTAGGAGGTGGGTTAGGATAGAAATTAGGTTTAGGATTAGATTAGCAAGGGTGAATTGGTTGAGAGGGGTTAGAACCCATGGTAGAAGTGGTTGAGATAGGTTAGGTTGGGGTTTAGGGGAATATTAATAAATGAATTAAACTTATTTAATTCATTTAACAATATACAAATTAATTATTTAAATAATTTAATTGCTTTTTAATAATTAGGGGACTATAGCCATTTTAATTAAATTAATAGGCTAGGGGAATGGGTTAATTGCAAGTGGGTAATTGATTTAAGGATTTATTTAATTCCTTTATAATTAAATACTATAGCCATGTTTGATTTAATTGGTTTAAATTGATTTAAATCATATGGCTATAATAGTTAATATAATTCAGTGATAAAAATCACCTAGGACATTAAATTGATTCGAAGAATTATGCCAAGCAGTAATAGGGTCATTTGGACATAATCGAGGGTATGATCACACTTAGGGAAAATAGGGTCCATAGTTGAAACAGACCAAATTTAGGTGGTTACATTTGCCCCTCTTTGAATTGATGTGCGAGAAACACATTGATTCAAAGAAAGTTTTTGATTTTGACTTCAGAAAGATTGAGAATCCTGTTCTTGGTTGTTGAACGAAATTTTGATGAGATCAGTCTCGCACTTGATCAAACCAAACTGATAGAATTGATTTTGAACTTGGTTGTCATCCAAAGATCAATAAAATATTTTAAAGATACCAATTCTGAACTTGGTTGTCGTCCAAAGATTGATAATACTGATTCTGAACTTGGTTGTCATCCAAAAAGTCAGTATGAAGCTGTCGGGAGCTTTAATAAAAATCTTTTAAAATGAGAAAACATAAGATATCCAGCTCATGAGAACCAAAACTTTCTATCCAACAGTTCCGACTTAGTCAAGGAAACTATTATGCCCCTAGTTTGTTTGATAACGAAGTCATTTTTAATGCAGTTTTGAGAAAAAATTTAATTGATGATAGTGTGATCATGCCCCCTCAGGAATGAAATAAAAGGAGAAAGAATAAATCCCTTAGTTGAATGAACATGTCACTTGCAAAAAGTGGTAGGGCAAGAAAGAGTGGAGTAGAAGGTGTGTTTGAAAATAAACACACGATTACCAAGTTAATTATGTGAAAATATTAGTGATAACGCTGATAAAAATGATGTTAGACCAAGATGTAGGATGAAATGTGCAATAGTGACCAATGTGTGGAAGAAATAAAGTAAATTCACAATTTTTGAAACTGTCACAAAAATGGCACTATGCTACTAAAAATAGGGTAGATACCTTTGATTTGGTTCCCGATTGAGGAAAAAGAGAATAAGAATGAATTTGTAGTTGTCCTGGAGGAGTTTTAGAACTCTTAAACGTCCCAAAAGACCCATATAAGCTTCCAAAATTACCATTTCACTCTTCATTTTCACTCTCCTCCATAGAAATTTAGAGAGTTCTATAGAGAAGATGGTAGTCCCTTTGAGGAAGCACCGATTCGAGATGAGCCACCGACATCATCGACCAGCCGACTACCCACCACCGATAAGTGCTCGATAAACTACCCTGTGAATTTTGCATTTTTGAATTTCATGCATTTTTGTGTGTTTTAGAGCTAGTTGAAGTTAGGATTGCATCTGGGATTCCAGATCGCATCCTGTCAATCCTGACTTGCATCTGATTTTTCCTGGATCATATCTGGTTTTTCCCAGATTCTGCGTCGCATCCAGGTTTTCCTGGATCGCATCCAATACCTTAGTTTTTGTCTTATTTTATTAGCAAATTCATTATGGGATCGCATCCTATTTGCTTGGGATCGTACCCTGCATTTAGGATTGCATCCCGTGTTTCGGGGATTGCATCCTGTATATGCAATCGCATCCTGTATTTCCAGGATTGTATTTGGAAGAAGACTTAGATTTTTTTATGTTTTGAGCATTTTGCATCCTGCAAATTTTGAATAACTTTAGCGGAGTAGGAGTCTGCCCCTTGTTGTAGACAGGATTCTGATGTTTGATTGTTGTGTCCAAAATTAGGCCCAGTTTGAGGTAGTCTCTTTTCGCGGCACTTATCCTGTATGGGTATTGGCATTGTCTGGCCGATTGTCAGATGATGAGTAGACCACCGTGATCTGATGTGGATTGCGTTTATTGATAGGTTTACCTGAGATCAAGGTAAACCGTGGGTTGTTGACTGCTCTTGTCGAGAGGTGGCATTCTAAGCACAACACCTTCCACCTACCCACCGTAGAGATTACTGTGACACCGGAGGATGTCTGGAGGATTCTGCGCATATGGATGGTGGGACATGAGGTGTTCTTTGAGTCCAGATTTGGCATGGCAATTGGGACTACACAGAGATTCATTCAGGATGATACCATAGACAAGAGATACTTGTCATGGGATTATATGGTCGATCACTATGATCGATTAGCTGTGTACTTAGCCTGATTAGTAGGCGGCATCCTCATGCCAGATAAAGGTCAGCATGGATTCCTGGTTGGCTGGGTGAGCATGGTTGAGCAGATGATCATCCATTGTCAATTTTTTTCTTGGGGGAGCTGTATATTAGCCCATATGTACAAAGAGCTCCATGAGATCGTATATCATCACACCCGCAGTATGACTGTGAGGATCCTTATTCTTCAAGTCTGGGTCTGGGAGCACATCCTTGTGACACGGTCGATTATTGATAGGCAGAGGGCACCTGAGTAGCCCTATGTGTATATGTATGTAGGCCTCCTACAACAGCCCCATCTGGGCAAGGTTGAGTATTGGTGTTGATTATTCGATGATATGACAGAGGTCATGTGGTGACCATACCTAGACTGTGAGGTGTGGACTTATGATGCCCGACAGGTACCATATTTATGTCAAAGAAGATATATGATTGGATAGACAAGGTACATCATAGAGTGCTTTCTTATCACCAGAGTTCTAAGACAGTATGGCTAATGACAGGGCCATACAAAGGATATTGCAGTCTATGCATGTACTCAAGATGAGGCACCTGATTGGGGTGCACAATTGACTTACGAGACCGCATCCTAGGAGATCCAAGATTTGGTTTCTATAGACTGGGACCTTTGTCCAGATGTTGAGGATGCAGGTGTGTTAGATGGGTATGCTTCCGAGATGCTTCAGTATCCCTTTCCACGATTTACTATGCCCAAGGAGATCATTCCTCATATAGAGGAGCCACTTGATTATGATCCTGATGACCAACCTGTTAGGGGTAGAGGAGGTAGAGACATGGCTCTTGGGAGACATGGGGGCCACGATGGTGGTAGAGATGGTGGTAGGGATGGCAGGAATCCACCTCCGGATGATGGACATGATGGAGATGACAGGGGTGGTGGCGGAGAGGCCGTGGATATAGGTGGTGCCAGCGACAGTGGGTAGGGTAGATGGTAGAGGTTCAAATTTGTGGCCCCACAGAGAGATACTGGCCCATTACTTACTGTAGAGTAGCAGAGATAGAGGTGATAGAGAGCTCAAGAGTAGGACCTTGGTAGAGATGGGGACCCTTTATCTAGATGCGAGTAGGAGACGGAGCAGCTCCGAGCCCAGATCACAGCATTGGAGGCTAGGGTTACTATCGTTGATGCTCTTTTAGCGGATAGGGATAGACAAATTGAGTGGATGAGAGCTAAGAGGGATGCACAGGTGGAGATGCTCAGAGTGGAGAGAGATTTCCATGCCTGAACAACAGTCCATCAAGGATAGAGGGTGACATATTATTATGCCTTGTATCATGCAGCAGTGCGAGAGGGCCAGAGAGCACCTTCCTTTTCTCGTGTAGCTCAGCAGTCAGAGGGGGCCATGCCGCTTCTAGTAGCTCCTTTCATTCCACCTCCTCCTCCTCCTCCTGACCAGGGAGAGGGGGCAGGCCAAAGTTGATTCTTGTACCATTTTGTATGACATGTACATGTTTTGAGAGTATATATGTATATCTGGATCTTGCTGAGATCCCCTTTTGTAGATGCTATTCATACCTGTATATCTGATTCATTTTGATGCACTGATACACTGAGACTCTTCATGTTCATTGATATACTGATGTTCTTTATATTTGATGATACACTGACATTCGTTTATGCTCACTGATATACTGATACTCTTTATTTTTTCTGATACTCTTTATGATTTGATTTGTATCATGTTTATGATGACATATATCTAATGCAGTTGTTGGATTCTGACATGTTTCCTGAGTTCTCTTTTCTTTCATAGATGTAGTAAATGTATCTTTTGCACATGTGATGATATCTTGGTCTTGTGATGAGTTAATATTGCAGATGAGAACATCATTTTATGATTTGGATGTGATGAGTCATTACTGATATAAATATGTTATAAATGATACCTATGTGAAAATGCAAATGTATTTTTCTTTTGTTTTTCTAGTTATGCAAAATATATGTATGGATGCACTTTAGGATGGAAAAGTAAAAATACAATACATGGATGCTGCATTTTTTGTATTTTCCAGTTTCTTCTTTTCAATAAATGCAAAATGTATGTTATGGATGTGCAACGATATTTGATATCAGTAATATGGATGATGTAATTTAACTTGATGTTAGAAGAAGATAGAAACCATTTTTTAGCACAAAAATTCCTTTTTGTTGTTATTGACGTTATAAATGCATTAGGCAATCTGTAAATGCAGCTATATGAAGACTCTTAGGACTAGTCACTAATTTAGCAAATTTGTAACATTTGTATCATCATTGGGTGCTTTTCGAAATGGATACCACTTGGTAGTACAATCATCACTAATACCCACTGATATTATGATAATATGAATACTATATTTTATTGAAATGTCAAAAAGAGACTTAGGCATCAAGGCATAGAAGCCAGGATAAAAAAATAGTCACCTTCCTTTTAATATACTAGATTCTGAGTAAGGCAAGATATTGGACCCGCAATGACCTTGAAAATTCATATCCTTGGTTACATTATGATTCGTATACCTTAGTGAGAATCTAGAGCAGAAAATAGACAAGGAAAGTGTTTCAAACTCACCATAGTTTACACATAACAAAGATCGAGATATATGCAGCTATCCACCCATAGTGGCAGTGCTTACCATAAACATCCAAGTTAGGTGAAATTTATAGGATCATTTTTAAATAATCACTGTACGTAGAAAATCAAGAAAACATTATGCCCCCAATCCTTGTGAATCTTTGTCTTTGCGTAGACGTCATTGAGTAACTAAGAAGACATAATAAATCATCAATTGTGAATCAATCAAATAGAATTTATAATTACTTAGATGCCCCTAGTTGAAAACATCATCAGGACATAAAAGAATCATAATCAAACCATTATCAAACTATGTGTTTAAGTAGTACTTGTTCATTCATCTGTCAAACACAGTAGAGATTCATTAATCGGAAAATTGTAATACAAGCAATATGGTGTTCCATGTCTGTGTATTGATAGGATCATCCGTTCATGTTTTGCGATCCAATATAGCCTTGTAGGAATGCTTGTTTAATGTGATGTCCCATGTTTTGAAAAGACACCCTTGTTTTGGAAAGTGGCATTGTTTTGCATGTGTCAAGAAACATTGTGTCTGTGAGGCAAACCAACCTAGAGAAACCTAGCAACCGTGACCGACTATGCCAACAAAGATGCCCCCAGTGTAGAATGACTTATTCCTAAGATGTACATATAGACAAATCCCAAGTGAGGACAAGATAGTCATGTAGGAAAATGAAGTCAGCGTATGCGCACAGGCAAAATTATGAAGGCCTAGTATCAGTAGTGTATTGATAGATGGAGTGCTGAACACAAGTGATGCCTGATTGCCAGGTTTTCACCACTTGGAAAGACCTTTTTCTACCAAGACACATGTTTTACCAGGTGCTCATCAAGGCACTTTTCTCTTTTTCAAATTTTTTTTCTTTTTTAGCTATTTTTTCTTTTTTGAATATTTTTGTAGTATCAAGGCACATGTTTACCAGGTTTTCACCAAGGATACCCTTTTTTGAATGACCTTTTCCACTATTTTTGGATTTCTTCAAGATCAATTTTCTAAATTTTTTTGGTGTTTTGCGAGAATTTTTTGCTGTATAGGCTATGCTAGCCGAACATTAAGCGTAGAACTGCTTCAAATATAGAGTGTTGATAGGATCTAGAAGAACGTCTCCTTCAGGTGTAGCTAAGTGATAAGCCCTAGTCCCAAAGGTAGCAGTGATAACATAAGGTCCCAGCTAGTTAGGTTCAAACTTTCCTTTCTACTTCCTATTAGGCTGGTTCTTAGGATTCTCCTTGAGGATGAGATCTCCCACTTCAAATTTGCGTAGCTTCACCTTTTTGTTGTAACCTTTGGACATACGTGCTTGATACACTTTGAGGTGATCGAATGCTTATTGTCTGCGCTCATCTAGTAGGTCCAGAGAATTTACCCGATCAATGTGGTACTGCACATCAGTAACCAGTCCTTTTAAATATATTTGCAAAGATGGGATTTCAACCTCAATAGGTAGTACTGCTTCAGTGCTATAGACCAGAGAAAATGGCATGGCTCCAAATGGTGTTTCGATGCTTATTCTATAGGCCCATAGTGCCAAATTTAATTGTAGATGCCAGTCTCTGCCAGATTTGCTTACAGTTTTGTGTAGGATTTTGAGAATATTCTTATTTGATGCCTCAGCCTGTCCATTACCTTGAGGATAATAGATTAAGGAGCAATGTTGGGTAATATGGAACTGTTCACAAAGGTCATCAATGTCTTGATTTTTAAATTGGCCCCCATTGTCTGTCACAATTGAAGAGGGTATCCCATATCTACAAATAATGTAGTTTAGAATGAACATAGCCACCTGTTTGCCAGTGGCTTTGATTAGTGGCATGGCTTTGACCCACTTTGTGAAATACTCAATGGCCATAATGATAAACTTGTGTCCATTTGAAGAATTGGGATATATTTGTCCAACCAAGTCAAAGGCCCATTGCTGAAATGGCCAATGTGTTATGAAAGGTATGAGTTCTCTAGCAGGAGCATGAATAAGGTTTCCATGTATCTGGCATTTAAGACATGCTTTTGAAAATTGAATAGCATCCTTCTCCATGGTAGGCCAATAATAGCCTACTCCAAGAAGTTTCTTGGCTAATGAAAAGTCGTTCAAGTGTGATCCACATACACCTTCATGGACATCTTTTAATGCTAGATTGGACTCTTCTAGTTCTAAAAACTGAAGAAGTGTACCATTGAGACTATGTTGATAGAGGTTGTTAGTTATGAGGACGTAACACGATGCTATCCTAATCAGGGATCTTTTCTCATTTCTAGATAGATTGTTGGGAATGGTTTGGTTGGAAAGGTACACAATGATACTGGCATACCGAGATTGATCTAGGGTAGTTAAGGCACATATTATCTGGGATTTAGGATTAGCAAAGGCAGGATAGGATATTTCTTCCACCAAGAAGTCATGGTGGAATTGATGTTCCTCTAGTTGTTACATGGATGCTAAAGTGGCCATAGCATCTACAACCTTGTTTTCTGATCTTGGTATCTGCTGGAATGTGACGAAGACAAAGTACTTCTTCAGATCATCAACTAGTTTCTTGTAGGGCATCAAATTTTCAAATTTTGTTTGATACTACCCATTGACTTGATTGATAATTAGTTGGGAGTCACCATACACATGTAACTCAATGATCTTCCATTCCATAGCTAGCTTGAGGTCATTGACCAATGCTTCATATTCTAAGATATTGTTGGTGCACGAAAACATCAATTTGTAAGATTTGGGAATCTTGTATCCTTGTGGAGTTATGAAGAGGACTCCTGCTCCAGATCCCTGCTGAGTGAATGAACCATCAAAGTACATCTTCCATGGATGTTTAGTGAGATACATGATTGCTTCATCAGGGAATTCAATTAGTAAAGGTTCATCATCCTGGAGTGGTGAATCAACCAATTGGTCTGCTAGTACCTATCCTTTGATAGCTTGTCGTTCAACATATTCAATGTCAAACTCACTTAGAATTAGGACCCATTTTGCCAAATGTCCTGTTAATGCTGTTCTACTCAAAAGATGCTTTAGAGGATCAATATTAGCAATGAGTTTCACTGTATGAGAGAGCATATAGTGTCTCAATTTCTGTGATGCAAAGATGACTGCTAAGCATGCTTTTTCAATAATGCTATAATTGAGCTCATAAGTGACTAAAGTTCTACTAATGTAGTAGATAGCTCATTCTTTCTTTGTTTCATCTTCTTGCACCAGTAATACTCCTAGGGATGTAGTTATTGCTAAAATGTATAGGAGTAAGGGTTTTCCATGAATATGCGCCATAAGAATAGGTGGAGCATCCAGTACCCCTTCAATTCTCTAAAGTTTGCTTCACAATGTTCATCCCATTTTAATGTAACCCCTTTATGTAGTAGCTTAGTAAAGGGTTGTGCCTTATCTACAAGTTGGGACATGAATCTCCTGATAGACTGGAGTCTCCCTTGTAGCGTCCGCATTTGATTGATGTTATGTGGAGGAGTCATCTCTAGAATAGCTTTTACCTTTGTAGGATCTACCTCGATTCCCTTTGCTGAAATAATGAATCCTAGGAGCTTCCCTGATTGGACCCCAAAAGCACATTTCTTTGGGTTGAGTCTGAGTTGGAACTGTTCCATTTGATCTAATATTTTTTGGAGGTCAGCAATGTGAGTACCTCTTTCTTTGGATTTTGCCAATGTGTCATCGACATAGTCCTCCATGTTCTTGTGCATCATGTCATGGAATATTGTTGTCATAGCTCTTTGATATGTTGCACCGGAATTCTTTAACCCAAATGGCATGACATTTCAGTAAAATGTGCCCCATGCGCATGTGAATGTAGTTTTCTCTTGATCCTCAGGGGCAATCTTGATTTGACTATAGCCAGAGAACCCATCCATTAATGAATACATCTGAAAGCCAGTGGTAAGGTCTATGATCATGTCAATGTTTGGTAGAGGGAAATCATCTTTCGGACATGCTTTGTTGAGGTCTCTAAAGTCTGTACAGATCCTAATAGATTTATCAGATTTAGAAATCGGGACCACATTGGAGATCCATGCTGCATAGGCAATGAATCAAATGAATCCAGCTTTTAGCAACTTTTCTAATTCTACTTTCACCAATAATGCAACATGAGGATGCATTTTTCTAAGTTTTTGTTTCACGGGCTTGATCCCAGGAGCTATAGACAAGTGGTGCATAATGAGATTACGATCTAGCCCTGGCATATCAGTGTAAGACCATGTGAAGTTGATCTTCTTCTCCTTTAGGAACTCTATGAACTGCACCTTTTCTTCTTTTGATAATGATTGTGTTAGATGAACTATCTGAGGATTTTCAACAGTGCCCAAGTTTACTGGCTGTGTTCGTTCAATCAATACTGAAGATCTTTCCTGAAAGTGTTGAGGGAGAATATCAAGAGTCTCATCCTTTGGTGCCTCTAAGAGGTTTTCACCATTGGATATGTCTTTTTTATTTACTATTTTGATATCTGATACTGCCACAAAGTGGTTTTCACCATCAGTTCACTTTTTCTTTTTATTTTTTAGTTTGTGACTAAGAAACTTGATATCCTCCTGTGACATGTTCTCACTCCTTGCATTGGTGGAAGAATGTTAAGATTCACAAGCATTAAGATAACAAGCTAGGGAGTGGTCATTGGAAAAGTTGAGGATAGGAGTAGGATCTATTTCAGTCCAATCAATTAGGTCTGGAAGTACCAATTTCAGGGTGTCAGATTCTGGGAAGGACAACATTGTGTTAGCATCAAAACCATTAACCGACATGACATGGTCTGTTAACTTAATATCTTTGATGTTTAGATCAATAAGAGTAAGATCATTGTTAAAAGGGTCATTGTCAGTCATATATGGATCAAACTCTAGTGACTCATCAGTAGAAATCTCATCCTCATCCCTTTGTAAAAGGAGGCTTCTTGCTTGTAGCCTATGAAATTCTTCTAGAGTTATGTATTCACCAGTGTCTCCATCAATGATTGGGGGAAGGAACTCTTCTTCTGCTTCGGGAGGATCAGTATCATTGAAAGGAGTGTCAAGTCATTTTCTAGGAGCTGAGGAAGTTGCAAACATGTGAATTGTATCTATCCCAATATATTCAGAGGTAATAGATAACTGATCCCACTCATAGTCATGAGAGTTTGTGACATCATCATTAGATCTATTTAAATATTCAGTAATGTTTATTTGATGTACTCGATTAGCTGCTTATAGATCAAAGTGAGGTAGATTGAGGACATGTGAAATTGTAACTAATTGCCCCCAGTTAGGATGTAAATTCTGTGGCCGGGGTTCCTCTTGAGTGATTGCTACTATGGTGTCTCCTACCTCTTGAATGGGAGGTTGTTCTAGCAAAGGAGTGTGAAGATCCTGTGGTACCTCAAAGCTAGGTACATAGTGTTCTCTATGATATTCAAGATTCTTTGTACCAATATGTAGTAATCTCTCATAAGGCCATGGTTCCAATATTATCTCTTCTGTTTTGTCACTCCCTATTTCAAAAGGTGGACTCTCTTTTGAAGTAGGTTTGTTGGATTGAGTATTTAAACCCAGTCCTGTTTTATCTTTGTTGAGGCAAAACTCCATGGGAATAGGTTCAATGATCCCTCATCCTGTGTCATTTAGAGGTCCCTTTCCTTTGTAACCCATTTGTTTGAGGAAATCATACCCCTTTCCATAAATCTCTAGGGATATCTTCACGTGTTTGACCTCAGATTCCACTGGTTCTCCTTTGTAAAGCCAGTCCAAGACTGCCTGTTCTTCTGTGTTATGTGGATGCTTTTATCATGTCGGTTGCCTTATGTACTTTTGGCTCTTTGGATGCTAGAGGTGTGAATGTTGATGAAGGTTTTCCATATGATCTTGGTGACACTGGAAGGTCTGTCGGTGATGGAATTAGGTCTAGCTTGTACTCTCCCATACCTGTCTCTTCAAGTTTCAATGTCTTGCTAAAACTCTTCATAACCATGTCTTTGGTAGTTTCAGGAGCAACTGCATCCATAGCCTCTTTGTTGTGTGGGATCATGCTACATGCTTTGATATTGTTGCAAGTGTAGTTGGCATTGGCAGGATTTGTCACTTCCACCCCATTATGTGGGAACTTGATGCATTGGTGATAAGTGGATGGTACAACTTGCATCTCTTGAATCCATGGTTTTCCTAGTAGAATATTATAGGCTAGGGGTAAATCCAAAACTTGACATATGATATCCCTTTCAATTGGCCCAACTCTGATGGGTAGACAAATAATACCTCTGGAGGATCTTTCTTCCTCATCATAAGCTTTGATGGTTATCTTATTTCTAGAGTCAATTGTTTGTTTTGAGAGGCCTAGCCTTCTGACTAAATCCAGTGTACAGATATTCAATCTAGCACCTCCATCTATCAACACACGTCTAACATAGGATCTATGAATAAGGACTTCGATATGGAGGGGTTGATTGTGCAGATGGGTCAATGACTTGTCATCTTCTTCAGAGAAGGAGAGGTAGTGTGGTGCTGAGATATGATTTACCATCGCTTGAAACTTATCTATATCTATATCCTTTGGAACATTAGCAGTGTGTAGAGTTTGTTCTAGGATTTCTCTATGCACAGTGGATATCTTGAGCAACTCAAAGATGAAAATTTTGGCAGCGGTTCTTTGTAATTGGTCTACCAAGTCATGTTTTTCTTCGGGGATAGTGGCCACATGTTTTTCTGCTGGTTTAGGGATAGTTATAATAGGAACCTTTGATGTGGGTGTCGATTTTGGAGGTCCCTTGATTGTAACCTATGCTTGGCTCCATGTTACAACATTGGAAGAGGATGAGGCTTCTTTAATTGTGACCATATTGATGGATTTAGTTTTGATATTGAGCATATTAATCACATTGTCACTTTTTGAATAGGTGTAGTTTATCTCATTACCTTTCCCTTTAGATGTTTCCCCTTGATTGTAATTGGGAAATGGTTTATTGAATGCTGTGTGATCCTCATTGGTAGTATGTCCGTCTAATTTGATCTTACCTCCTTTTATGAGGTCTTGGATGACATGTTTTAGTTTGAGACAATTATTAGTCTTATGTCCCTTATTTTTGTGGAAGATACAATAGGAGTTATCATCCCACCATCTGGGTTTGACCATTGGTTCCCATGGTTTAGAATCAAGAATTGTAAGAACTTTGTTATCCACCAACATTTTCAAAATAGTCTCAAGAGGTTCCCCCAAAGGAGTGAATGTTCTTTGGGGTTTTGAAGTCCAAGTTCATTCTTTGTTGTTATCATTGTTTGTTTTGGGAATGGGAGGTGTTACTTTAGCCTCTTTGCCAGCTTGCATGCCATTGGTTAGATTGAATGCTTCGGGTTTAGAATTAATGTTAGAGGCATCAACTACTCCGTCATTAAAAACATTTTTGTTTTGTTTCCACCATTTGGACTTGGAGTTGGAGATACTACCTTTGTTCTCATTTTGAAGGGTGATCTCTCCCCTTTTGACCATGACTTCCTCAATATGGAGGGCATTTTTAATCATCCTATCAAAGCTAGGAGAGTCTTGCATTTGTAGAGCATAGCTCAATTCAGGCACTAGATTATTAACAAAGATTTCCATCTTCTCCGTTTCGGGAATGACCCTTGAATATCATGCAAAAAAATTCCTCCATCTTTGTAGGAAGTGCATGAATGATTCTCTAGTTTTATGTTTGGTATTGCATAGGTCCATCATAGTTACATCATGCTGGATGTTGTAGGAATAATGTTGGATGAACCATTGCATCAACTCCTCGAATGTTTTGACCTTAGGGTTCGATTTTGAAAACCACACCATGGCATTACCTCCTAGACTTCCTGGAAACAGTCGCATGAGGTAAGTGGGTTCATGCATGTAATCAATGCTTAGAGCACATAATTCTCTTACATGGTCGTGTGGATCAGTTTCTCCTATGTACTTGTCATACTTTGGCCTTGCCACATTAGGAGGAAACGGGACCATAGTGATACTCTTGTCAAAAGGAAATGGAAAAATGGTGTCCAAAGAGTATTTTGTTTTAGGTTTCTCCTTCCCTTGTTTGAGGTTGGTGAGCTCCATTTGCATTAGATTGAGCTATTTGGTGAGAATAGATATCAGGTTGGGTACCTCCTTTTCTTTGAGATTTTCCACATTATAATCCTTGGGTAACTTGACACCTGAGGATGCTAGATGGAGGAAATATTTTTTTTTATCATCACCGATTATCCGTTCCAATAGCTTGTGGATCCTTTTACTTTGTTTGAGTTTCTTGTACTCATCTTCAGGGATCTCTTCTTCACTATTTGACCCAAACAGATTATGTTCGAACTTGGGTCTTTCTTCCTCTTCTGCACCTTAAAATTGTGCTCATTTGCCATCATTATAACCCTCAAAGGCCTTACTCTAGTCATTAGTGTTGCTATCCATTGGAGGTGAGTCAAGATAAAAAAGGGAACTACAAGAAGTTTCTCCTTGGAAGTGTGGTGTTTTAGGAGGCACTTTTGATCCTTTAGTTGTGTACTAGTTACGTCTTGTGTTAACCATGAAGTTTGTTTCTCAACTTCGTTAACATTTTGCAATAGTGCAAGTAAATTTTTTAGATCATTCAAGTGGGTGTATCTAGGTAGAAGTAACTGTTTGTTGTTGGTGGATGCAAATGATTCCAGCATCAGAGGGTTAGAATGCCCTGATAGTGAGCTAGGAATCGAGTTGTTTATAGAAAATGGGTAGACCACACGTATTGAACTGATCGTGAAAGACTGTCTAAGCATGCAAGGTGGACATTTTGAAAGTGTTTGAAAATAACAGTAGGGAGACCAGAAGAGACAATAGGGACCACCTAAAGAGCAAAAAGGGTACCTAAAAGAACTGAGACTTCCTAAGAAAAACGGCTACAAATGCCTATTGTCCCGAATGCAATCTCCCAGATATGAGCCTCTGATGGAACCATATATGATGCTAGAATTTGGATACGATTGTATGCTAAATAAGTGCGATCCAATGTACCAAATACGATCCTGAACCCTGAATACGACTTGGGAAAAATAGGATACAATTTTATGATGTCCTTGTCAATTTGGGTCAGTTTTGAAAAATTTGTTTTCGAAGTGCATGAAGTTGTTTGTTTCCAGATTGCATGAAGAGGTGTTGTAAGGCATGAAAAACACGTGTACTCCAGGGTTTGAAATTTGTTGATTGTTTTTTTGAGCTTATATTTTTAGTGATCTTTTGAACATGTCAAACAGTTTTGCATTGTTAAGAGGGTGAAACAAACACTCTTTTTGTCCTATTTTCTAGGTGGAGGATGAAAATCTTTGCTCATTGACTTAGGTACACACTCAAATGCTAATCAGAATGCATCCATCACCAAGCACACAATGTCTCTAGTCATGATGCTTTATTAGCCGAATGCAAATGCAAGTGAGGGCACGATATGACAAGTGTCTTGGGGAAATTACTTTTTTCCTTGCACAAAGATTATCACCCTTTCGAGGATGAATCGGGTATTATTTTAGTTGAAATTGTCATAGATTATTGGGGAATCTGTTCAAAACTGTCCCCCATAGAATTGCACAAGGCAAAATTTAGGCATATAGCCCTATGAGTACCTAAATATATGTAGTCTTGCAAGAAAGATTCAAGTGGCTCTACTCTACATATACCCTGATATGTTCAAGGAATGATGTCAAAATTCCAAGAACAAAACCAGTTCTATCTTCCAAGGCTTTGGCCTACAAGGAAGCAACTATTTATAGTGAGTTGGAAGGGTTGGTGTAAGACCTATCCTCACTTGGGTCATTCCCGGGAGATTTTTTCCTCAACCGGTAGGCCCTCTAATGTTAAAATGATATGTAACCATGATTGGCGAGCTTAGGATTTCTAGATTTCTGATTCTTCAAAAGAAGAAGAGCATACTCTCCTAGTCCATGCCATTTTCTCCCAAAGCACTTAAAACAGAGTTCATTCCCTCAAGCTATGTTGAGCTCGATTTAAATGTTCCTATTTTAAAGAAAACAGGATGCTTGAAAGGGAAATTTTGCCTTGTTCAATTACCACAATGATTTAATGATTTGTGTTGTTCAATTTCTGATTTCCAAAAGCAATTATACGATTGAACTTGTTCAATTAACCCACATGATTTAGTGATTTTTTTTTTTCATTTACTTTTTCAAATTTATTTAAATGATATGTTTGCTTGTTTATTTACCCCCAATTTTGTCACAAATGATAAGACAACGTCCGATTTTCTGATTCTCCTCAAGAGGAAAAGAGCATAATATCTGATTATTTTATAAAGTGGATAAATGGTCTTAAATTTGGAAAGCAAATAAATAGAAGTCAAGATGGGGGTTGGAAACCTGTAAAACCACATTAGTATTTATATAGTTTAACTCCATGAAAACCTCCAAATATACCCTGCAAATATTTATCAGGCTGGAAAATACCACAAACACCACTTTGTCAAAATGTTAGGATTAGGTAAACCAAATGCACAAGCCTTTTAACTAGATACGATCTTAAAATTTCACTAAATGAGATGCAACATACCGTATGCGAGCTTATCCACCAAATATGATCCCTTGCTGACCAGATGCGAGCCCAAACCAAAAATGATCCGGAAAATCCCTGATGCGATCTGAATTTTCTGTGATGCGATGGCGTATCCTGGATGCGATCCTGAATGATTAAATATGATTCTGTGACCGAATCTTGAGCATGCAAATTGCCAAAAAATGTTAGAAAATGAGGCTAAATTGAAATTTGAGCCCCACGGTGGGTGCCAGAAATGCGAGTGTGTATTTGGGAACCTGTTGAGAAAGACACAAACACTCAATAAGTCATTTCATTAGCTCAAAAGGTTAGATAAAGCATATAAAACCCACTAATATCGACCTATTTCTTGCTAACTAGGAGGAGTGTGATTGGTAACATATTAGCCCTTAGAATATGCTATAATCAGTGACATATACAACCTAGCATGAAGGATTTTAGTTAAAAATAAGCTAAAAAGAAGTGAAACAAGCATTCTAGCTCTAAGCATGTGAATAATAACAATGGACAAGCATGAGAAAATAAGTGAAATATGATTCTAATATTAATCTAGCAGCATAACAATGCGTTTACAATCTAAGGTGAAGGCTCCTTTACTCTCAAAAATGACTTCTATTTATAGAAGAATGGGAGAGAGAGAGAGAGGAGACAAGGTGAATTAATGAGGTGTAAGAAGAATTAATGCCTTGGGCATTAAAGAGGTATGGAGGAGGCATGGACTTAAGGTATTTTCATTAATAAGGCATTAATGAAGGCCTTAAAGAAGCAAGGGAGGGTGTAAGAGGTTGGCTTGAGAAGGTGGACCTTAAGAAAGTCTAGCTTGAGAAAGTGGACTTTCTCAAGTGGGTGGAGTTACTAAGCATTCCTTAATGGAATGTGACAACATTAGGAGGTGGGTTAGGATAGAAATTAGGTTTAGGATTAGATTAGCAAGGGTGAATGGGTTGAGAGGGGTTAAAACCTATGGTAGAAGTGGTTGAGATAGGTTAGGTTGGGGTTTAGGGGAATATTAATAAATGAATTAAACTTATTTAATTCATTTAACAATATAGGAATTAATTATTTAAACAGTTTAATTGATTTTTAATAATTAGGGGACTATAGCCATTTTAATTAAATTAATAGGATAGGGGAATGGGTTAATTGCCAGTGGGTAATTGATTTAGGGATTTATTTAATTCCTTTATAATTAAATACTATAGCCATGTTTGATTTTGGTTTGATTTAATTGGTTTAAATTGATTTAAATCATATGGCTATAATAGTTAATATAATTATTCAGTGATAAAAATCACCTAGGACATTAAATTGATTCAAAGAATTATGCCAAGCAGTAACATGGTTGTTTGGACATAATTGAGGGTATGATCACACTTAGGGAAAATAGGGTCCATAGTTGGAACAGACCAAATTCAGGTGGTTACAAAACTATCTCAGGAGTAGAAGAAGATTTGTTGTGCTCAGAAGGTCTCCCATAAGAGCAAGGAGACAGGGGTAGACCTGCTAATGATAGCATGGGTTCCATTTTGATATCCCCCCATGCCTATGTATGTGATTTTTAGTTTCTGTTCCATATCTTTGAGCTTGGCATCATAGAGTTCTGTGTATTCCCTATTATTTGGAACAAGACTTTCAGCTGATTGAGTGAGAGCATTACAAGAAGAACCCATACTAGCGGGAACTGTCACCTCTGCACCTTGAAAAGAAAACTTGATACACTGATGGTATGTAGAAGGAACTGATTGCATCTCGTGGATCCACGGTCTTCCTAGAAAAATATTATAGGCAAGAGGAAGGTCTAGAATGTGACATATGACGTCTCTTTCAACTGGGCCAACCTGAATGGGGAGCACAAATAGACCTTTAGATTGTCTCTCTTCTTCATCATAGGCTTTTATGGTAATTCTTTTGCGAGAATCTATGCAGTCTTCACCATAACCTAGCTAAGCAAGAAAATGGGCAGAGCAAATATTAAGACCAGCACCATTATCAATGAGCGTGCAACGGACTAGCTATTTGCTGATCATGACTTCTATGTGCAGAGGGGCATTGTGCGGGTGACTAATGGAATGATCATCTTCTTCAGAGAAGGATAAATAATGCGGTGAGATCAAGTGATCCACCATGGATTGAAACTAATTGAGATTGATATCTTTGGGTACATTAGCTTCGGTGAGAGCTTTGTCTAGAATCTGCCTATGAGCAGGCGAGATTTTCAATAGCTCAAATATAGTTATCTGAGCATTGGTCCTTTGAAGCTGGTCAAGAATGCTATAACCAGTAGTGGGAGGCATAGGGACCACCTTCATGGTCTTGTTGCTAGAGCCAACAACAGTCTTATTTGTAGTTTGTTTTGGCACGGACGTAGCAGAAGGAGGGTTACGACCCTTGATAGAGATTTTAGCATTAGATCTAGTAAAAATGTTCGCACAATCTCAAGATGTTTCAGATTTAGATAATTGAGACCTAGGGCCTCTCAAGACAAATGGGGTTTTGGGTTTAGAAGCATTCCCACTTCCGTTGCCAGTAAACATATTGCAATATTCCACTTCCACTGGTTCAATCATGTTGATAACATTATCGTAAGTGGTATGTGCATAATTAACTTTGGCATTATTATTATGAGCGTTGGAGGATTCACCTTTCTCATGATGAGGAAAGGGATCTTTGAATGCTTGATGATCCAAATTCTTGTTATGATTCTCCATAATGATAACCTGGTTATCGATCAAATCTTGGACTTTATGATGTAATTGGAGACATGTAGCAGTCTTGTGACCTTTGTTTTGATTGTATTCACAGTAAGCATTCTCATTCCACCAATGAGATCTTGGTTGTGGATCATATAGACATTTCTCAAAAGGAGAAAGAATCTAATTTTTCACCAAAGTTTGAAAACCACATCAAGCAGTTCTCTCAAAGAGGTAAATTCACGCTTGGGTCATGCTGCCCAAGGTTTGTTGCTAGAAAATTTAGAAGGCTATTGAGTATTGGTGTATAATCAAAAAATGGAAGCACTTCCATTTTAGAATTGTTTATCCTTTTGAGTGAGTGGTTTGGGGTAATGAAAAGAACCTTGAATGGGTTCTTGATCTTGACATGGCTTCCCCCCTATTCTGTCCTTCTTTCTACTCCTGTCTAGCCTAATTTCTACATTCTGGACTGCAGGCTGGTGATTCTGGGATTTAGGGTCAGGGTCGACCTTTTAAATCTATGTTGACCTCAACCCTAACCTAGGTCAAGGTCAACCTTGACCTTGACCTAGGGTTCAGATCTTGAGGTCTCACAGTTTTTGGATGTCAGTCTTTGCAAAAAGTGTTTCCCGCTTCCGGGTTGGCTGTTTCGGGTTCCGAAGCATCAATTCCTAAATTATATTTAATATAGGTCCTCTCCTAGGGGTAAAGGCTTTAATGGAAATTTAATTCTCCTATGTCGGCCTCCTTAGAAGATTGTGCCCTAGTTTCGTATAAAAGGGAGCCTTCTCCTCTCATTTTCTCTAAGCATTACGAACGATAACCATCATCAAGTGAACTAAGTCTTCTAATTGTGATCAAGCATTCTCAAAATATCTTCAAGGGTGATTCAAGCAAGCTAAGGAAAAAGATTTCAAAGCAAGCATTCATCCATTCAAGCATCCATTTTCATGAAGGAGATCCATTGGAGGCCATTGAAGGATTCAAGCTACATAGTGCCCTTTTGGTGATCTCTTCATCCACCTTCTTCCAAGCCTATTTCAAATTCAAGAACCCATTCAAGACTTGGTGTTGGAGATCTACAAGAAAGAGATTGAAGACATCCTACCTTTCTACATTTCACATTTTGAAGCATACTTGTGGATTCAAGGATTCAAATCTGCCACAAGGACTTTACAAGCAAGGTGAATTTAAGTATTTACTTTGTCTATTTCTGCAATTTCAATTACATATATTTGAGGTTAATTCTAAAATTGGGGTTTGACTAAGGAAAACCCCCCCGCACAACAAACAATCCCATTTTTCTTGTAGGTACATGTACATAACATCAGATTTGAGACCAGATCTAGATACCCTTTTTGGCTTTCTTTTGGATGGCGTGAACAGATTCTCTGTCAGACCTGTGCAGGTCAGGGTCGACATTATTGGGTTAGGGTTGACATTTGTGGGTCAATGTCAACCTTTATCATAAGATGACATTGGAACGGAAAAAGATTTCTGGGTTTTGTTCGTCTCTGCATTTTTATTCAGGATCGACTGTCATTTTTTTCTAGAAATAGTCTACAGACCTCAGAAAATAGCATTCTTTGATCTTTAATATTTCAAGGTTAGTGCATTGCTCCCATTTCTTCAATTACTATCATATATCATATCTATACATATAATTAAACAGAATTTAAGGTATCCCTCTTGTTATTCTCTTTTCCAAATAGTTGATTCATTTGTGCATTAGCCCTTCCTTTGGGTTGATCAACTTGGATCTTCCATTTGTGCATTTGGGAATAGAAGAGGAACATCTTATCTTCCCCCTAATCACAATTACAATATACAATCAATTAAATTCAAGTAAGTATAAAGTAGGGTTAAGGAACTCAATAGACTTTAATAAAATCAAACAACAATTAACAATCAAATCACATTATCCTCTTTCAACACCTTACAAACCCACTCTAAATCAATATCCCCTATTTTACATATTACATTTTGGTGAACCCGCGATAGACAACTCTTTCTTTTTGGTGTTAGATTTACATTGTTTATGCTAGATCTTGCATTTTCCTTCAAATTGCATTTAAATTCCATTGATCAAAATTTTGTGTTAGTTCATTTGCATTGTATTAGTGTATGAGCTTTACCACATCTAGTCCTACTTATAGTATTCCGATTAGAAGAAGCCTTAGACTTATGGGTTCCTTTGATCCCGAGTCTTCCTCTCCTTTCCTTAGGATCCCTGATGATAATTTGATAACTCATGATTCTAATCCTTCTATGGAGCATAACTCTTCTCACTCATCTCATGATGAAGATGATGCTTTAAGAGTTCCTCCTGAACAAGTGCAAAATATTTCAATCAAACTTGATAAAATGGGAAATTGGCTTATCCAAGAAAACCATAATCAAGATTCCATCCAAGCTATAGAGGCTCTTAAAAAAGTTCTCTGTGATAACGATCAAAGTATTAATTTCTTGCGTAGTATTACTCATCTTGTGAATTTGAATGTTAAACCTTTAGCTCAAGAAGCTCAAGAGTTAAGAGTCATACCTATTGTCACTAGTGTAGGACCTTCTTCTATTCCTCTACCTAGTATTCCTACTTACACTCCTCCTTTGATAACAACTTCTCTCCCAAGTGCACCTATTCCTGTGAGTGTTCCACCGGTATCTTTACCTACCTCACAACCTTCATATCATAGTGTGCCTTTTACTTATACTAATCCTCTTCCATCTGTGGTTCCTAATGTTCCACCAGTTGTGTCTTCTATTCCTACTGCTTCTTACACTTTTCCTAGTGTTCCTAATATTGCTATGCCACCTGTTTCCTCTAATGATTCTACAATTATTAGTTTGGCTCAAACTGTGTCATCTTTGCAACAACAACTTGCATCTTTAACTTAATCTAAATTTAGCATTTCTACATGTGATATGGGTAGTCCTTTATTGCTAGACATCATTCATGCTACTGTCCCTCAGCAAGATGATATGCCTCATCTTGAGAATTATAATGGTAAAGGTGATCCTGTTACTCATGTTAAAACATTTCAAATACTTTGTAGTGATTATGTTCATGATCATAGGATTTTAGCTAAATTGTTTGGTAGAACCTTTCGAGATAAGGCTTTATAATGGTATTGTTCCTTACCTCCCTATTCCATTGATTATTTTCCTAAACTTTCTAATTCCTTCATTCAATAATTTCAAAATAACATTGGACCACAAGTGTCCTTATCTAATTTAATACATTGTAAACAAAACACTAAGGAAAAATTGACTGATTTTATTGGTAGATTTAAGCATTTGTATGCTCAAATTTCTTATCCTGTTCCTGATATTGATATTCAACATATTTTTATTTCAAATTTACAAAAATATATTAGGGATAAGATTCTTCTTACTGAATTTACCTCCTTTCAACAATTGTGTGCAACACTTGACCATAATCAATTACAAGTGAGTCAGTTTGAGAGCAACACTCCAATGGCTCATGTTCCAGTTAATAAGGGTGACAATGCTCCTAATCCTAATAAGTTTTAGAAACCTAAAAACTATGTCAAGATTAATAAATAGACGAATTTGGTTGTTGATCAAGTTGCGGCTACATCTAATAGTGCTCCTACATCCACTGCTTTCCATATGAATCGTACGTTTACTCCTCTCTCTAAAACTTTGCATTCTATAATGGGTAGGTTGTTATGTTCTAGTATGATTACTTTGCCTCCTATTTGACCTCTTCTTCCTACCACGATAGCTTCAAAATCCTTTGATTCTAAATCTTTCTGCCAATACCATCGCCCGAATGGCCATGACACTGAAAAATGTTACTCTCTAAAGCATAAGATTTAAAACTTAATTGATTCTAAAGGTTTGTCTGTTGATAATTTTGATGGTAATGGGAATAAATCTATTTCTCCTCCTAATCAAAACCTTCAAATCTATACCAATCCTTTACCTACACATGATACTAATACTATAGCTCAACCATCTTTTGTA
>MU224921.1:548504-561910 GCA_018584345.1 Thuja plicata
CTGCATTTGAAACTCAGTCAATTAAAGTCAATCAGGAGAAGAATTTGCCTAGTACAATAGGACTTTGAAGATGAGAAAATGCACCAAAATTGATTGGATTATAAGGTGCCAATTTTGGGGTGTTACACATACACGCTAGAAGAATTTGGTTGCTAAGCTAGGATTTCCTAAGCGCTACTTAACCTATCATACATGCTAAAACTCTATTAGGAAAATAATTTCTAAGTGCTATTTCTCTCTATCCTACGTGCTACTTGTAATTGTGGATGTATTACTTTGCTACTGTACATGCTACTTTAACTATCCTACGAGCTACTTTGCAAAAATTTCAAAAACCTAATCTAATAACGCATATAAATCCTACAAAAAGTGGTAAAAATTTTAAATTAATCAAACGAGAAGGATTTGAGTACTCATTAGAGGTTCGTAATCTGTAGGACACTAGACTTTGTGCCCTCACAAGAACCTATGCTCTCGAATCGACACAACCATCACTATCAGTCTTCTAGTCACTCAGAGAAAAAATGAGGGTAAAAGTGAAAATGATATATGAAAATGACATGTTTACCCCCTTTTTATACCTTTTTGATCTAATTGAAGGGTATTTTTTTACCTTAATTTACCCAAAAGGTTCAAAATTCATCACCGGGGCATTTTTCTAATGTTGGTTTTATCAAAAATAAAATCATAATTGACTAATCATGCTCATTTTTGAAATTTTTTTCACATAAGTTTTGCTTTCATTTTTGAGAGGGCAAGATATTATCAGGACGCGAGATCAATCAGTCAAATATGGGGCATCAAATTTTTTATCATTATTAGTGGGACATCTCAATCATGTTATCTTCCACATCAGGGTATCACATCAAATTTTTTCATCAAATCAGTTCCATCAATGAATCAATCATTGAGATTAGATCAGAAATCAAACATTTGACATTCTTTGAACCAATGCGCTTCACACATCACTTCAAAGAGAGGCATTTGTAGACACCTGAATTTGGTGAAGAAAATCAAATAGAAAATGAAGCGAGAAAATCAACAAAAACCATGAATTAATTGAATAATCAAAGCCTTTGGATTAATTAAATCAAAATAATCAATTAATTATGCAATTAATATTAATGAATTAATTGCATAGTTAAAATCAAATTAATTCCAACCCATTCAAGGGTGTACATGGCTAAACAAATCAAATAAATCAATTAATTTAAATCCTTTTATTCCTCACCCACCACATGGGCAAATCAATTTCAACCAATGGGAATTAAGGATTGAGCTCACATGGATCAAGCCCAAAGTGATTCTCCATCACACATCTTGGAGTTGCATCTTGACCACTCAATTTGTCCCCTTATTTGAAATCATCATTTAAATTGTCTTAACCTTTGAGATAATCAACTCAACCTAACCCTAATCAAGGTTAATTTAACTCTACCCCCTACCCTTAGGAAATTCTTTAAATAGAGGCCATTTTGAGTGCAAAACATATAACACACATTCATGAGCTAAGCATCACCACTATAGGAATTTGTATTTGGAGTTCATAGCATTCAATTTGATTCAATTTGCAAATAGTTTTCAGAGTAATAGACCTTTGAGTTATTAATTAAATCATTTCGATCTAATTACTAACTCACTTATTCACTCTAGTTGCTTAAGCTTACCTTAGGTTTTCCCTTTTAGGGTTTCATGTTTCCTTTTATAAGGATTCACCTCTTTGTATTTGGTAAGGAGATTATATTGTAATCATTTTGTTCATAATATAAATTCTTTCTTTGAACATGGATATGATGTCTCTGGCTTTTTGGCCTCCATAGCTTCTTCTGTTATTTGTCTTTGCTTTTTCCATGTGACAGGTTTGCATGCAGGTGTTCTTGAGAGAATAAGATTTTTCCTATTCTAACATGGTATCAGAGCCATCTTGCTGCTCGCTGTTCGTGTTTTGTTGAAGTGTATCAGAAGCTGGAGGTTTTCTGGTTTTTCAGAAGTTTTTTATGTGGATTTAGGGGGGACCTCCATTTCTGGTCATTTTGGGCTCAAACAAACATTATCGTTGCGCTCAAAGCACCCAAAAACCCTAGAATCCATATAAAATTTGTCCACTTTGGACAACTTGGCACCGAGGCAAAAAAAATTTGGTTTCCAGTGCTGTATGGGCATGAAAACCGAGAAAAAAATTTAAAAAAAACATATTTTTAAATTTTTTTTAAGCGCTTAAAAATGTTGCCAATGCTTTTTTAAAACAACGCCACCGCCGTGCCGCCAGTGCTCTGCCGCCACCAGGTGCGCCCTTTGCTGGCTCTGCGGGCGCTGCCGGCACCACCGGCCCCCACCACTAGCAGCTGCGCCCTCCTTAGCAGTTCACCGGCCCTTGCCACCTGCCACCTCCCGGCCCCCGCCGCCTCTCGGTCCCCGTTAGCCTCCACTCCGCCGGCCCTGTAGATCACCACTCCAGCACCCACCGCTCCCCGGACCCCGCCACCACTCTGCTTTGCTCGCTGGCCGCGCCGCCGCTTGGGCCGCCCATCGGGTGTTTAGCCCCATGGGCTTATTTATGCCCAGCGGCTGGTCACATGGTGACCAAGGGCCCCGTGGCTCCTCTATGCCCGACGACGGTCATATGGCGCCCAGGGGCTGGAATTTTATTTTTGTGGTGTTTTTAACCCTCCCGCACTGTTTTCGCTCTATCTTGAGCATACGGGGGTCTTTTCCTGACTTCTTTATATCATCAGAAAGCTCTTTCCAAGAAATTTTTGATGAAGGAGGTTGAAATTTTGGGTTCTACTATTTTGATAGTGTTTTTTGCTGTCAAATTTTGATGTTTGGTTTTGCCTTCCGGGAGCCATATCTGGCTCATTCGGACTCCATTTTTGGCAAACCAAAAATTGTCAAAAAGCTAGTTCTGTGAGTTATTCAGTTGCATGGGTATTTTTTTTAGATTCTTCTCTAGGTTATCTCTCCTCCAAGTTTGACATCTTTGCACTCTGTCAGATTACTTGAGTTCTACAGGTGTTGGGATCTCTTCTTCTGATTTTTCTGGCTCACTCTTCTTTCTGACTTCTAAGCTTGTATGCTTCTCTTCTGTAGCATTATTTTTTCTATAAACGCACTAAGATAAAGTGCCTACTTCTACATTTCTGAGATTTTGAACACCTTGTGTATTTTTTATACTCGCACTAAGTTATAAAGTGCCATGGGGGGTTATGATGTTTTTCTATTTTGTGCTCATCCACCTTTGTCAAGTGAGCGTACCTTCCATGACATTAGCCCATATTGTGTGTCAGTGACACCACCCTTTATCCTATGCTTGTACTTCTGTTGCACTATTGGTGTTCCTGATTCTTCTTTCTGCAGATGTTTCTGGCATTGCATTTCAGTGTTCCTGTCACCTCTCCCTGTTCAGCATTATGGGGGGGTTCACCTATTAGTTCTATTGCTTCCTTGGTTCGATTGATCAGCTCTTCAGACTTTGTCTTCTCTACCTAGTCATACACTTCAGTGGGGGTTCCAGCAGTTACTTCTGATAGTGTTTGCAGCCTCATGCTTTGGAGATGCTTCTTGCTCTTTCTTATTCCTTTCTCTGGAACTTTTTTCCTAGATTGGAGGCTTTGTTTCCTTCATCTAGTTCATCTCTTTTTGGGGTAAAGTTTTTCTCATTGGATTTTTTTTATTTCCCCATTTCACAGAGATTTCTTGTACTTGGGTGCCTCATCAGGCCTTGTTGCCGGGACCCATCTTTGCTGCTTTCTGTAGTAGTTTCCTAGGTTTTGCTTCTCCCTAAACTTATCTTAAGGGGGGGTGTTAGAGTAATAGACCTTTGAGTTATTAATTAAATCATTTTGATCTAATTACTAACTCACCTATTCACTCTAGTTGCTTAAGCTTACCTTAGCTTTTCCCTTTTAGGGTTTCGTGTTTCCTTTTATAAGGATTCACCTCTTTGTATTTGGTAAGGAGATTGTATTGTAATCATTTTATTCATAATAGAAATTCATTCTTTGAACATGGATATGATGTCTCTGGCTTTTTGGCCTCCATAGCTTCTTCTATCATCTGTCTTTGCTTCTTCCATGTGACAAGTTTGCATGTAGGTGTTCTTGAGAGAATAGGGTTTTTCCTATTCTAACAATAGTGATCAATATTGAAGCATTTTAGGATTATTTGAGCTAAATAGGGTTAAATCACATCAAATAGCTTCAGTTTCTCATTACTAGGAATATCATTAATGGATGCTTGAGCTGAGAGATTCCTAGTTATTTCCTAGATAGAGAGCCATGAGATGCTCATTATTCCTTTTGATTCAATTAGCTTAATTTTACATATTTTGAAGTTGAATTGATAGTAACAATACTAATTTCATGAAGGTATGATTTTCATATACATAGATGCTACTATACAGTTCACAAGATTCTTAGATTATTGTCTAAATTGAGCATTTTTGTAAGGTTTTTAGTCTTCCTTTGGGTTGTATCCCTAGGCATTTTGAGCAGTGAGCTCTAGGAAGTGTGCCTGAATGCATGTGCATTCCTCATTTGTAATAAGCTTATACTTCTAACAAGGTATATACTTATTGTGGGTTGAAGCCCCACCATGGTTTTTACCATTTGGGTTTCCATGATAAAAATCTTTGTGTTTTTTGTTGTGGATGTATTTATAGTTCATGCATGAAATCTTAATCTATTAAGATCAAAAATAGGTGTTTTAAGGTTTAAAGGTCTTAAAGTTTTTAAGCTTAAGAACAAATGATTCACCCCCCTCTTAGTTGTTCACTGTCATATTTTCTATAGGTGTTCCACTAGATATCATTGCATTTTCATCCTCTAACATTTATCACATTAAGTAATGTGTCATTGTATATTCTTATTGTTGGTGTAATTAAATATTCACTAGTTACACTTTACTTAAGATTACTTAGGATAATATATTATGTGGTAGTTTTCATATGAGACACCTAGGAAAATGCACCTATATTTTCACATGGTGTAGGATAAATTCAACTTTAGGTGGTGGTAGTTGTTATTGCATTCCACTTTATATATGGGATTCAACTTTAGTGCATGTATCACATTATCATCCTCCACATGTTGCACATACTTCATTTCATAATGGAGGATGATCCACCTTTGGTGGACATGTGAGTGATAACTTATCTATTCCCTATCATTGTCTCTTATTTCCTTGCCTATATAAGAAACCACATCTACATTGTAAATTATTCCAGCTGAATCAATACAATCCAATAGTTATTGTATTGTAATCCAATTGTCGTCTATTATCAATAATATCATTCTTGCATCTTATTGCAATTGTCTTTCCATTCTCTTGTGGAAGTTATCTTGGTCTTTCATTTGATCCTAGGGGTGTTATAGAGTCACTTAAAATTCTAACATGGTATCAGAGCTCTCAAGGTGTGAAGACTCTTTCTCAAGAGTAGAAAATTTGGCTTGATTTGATTGTGGGTGTAGAATAAGGCTATTTGGGCATCACCATTGTGTATCCTATTTGGAGAGAATTTTGGGGCAATTTGGGTTTTATATTTTGTGGATTTCTATTGCAGGTAAAAAATTGAGCTTGTTGGTGCAAATAAAAAATTGGCATCACATTAAGGAGGTTTAAAAACTCTAAGATTGACTTTTATTCATCTAAATTGGACATTTGAGGCCAAATCTAGAGCCATTTGAAGTTGAGAGGTCCGGCGACAATAATTTAGAAAAATAATTACGCATGCAATTTTCAAACAATGATATCTAAATCATATGGACTCCTTTTTTCGAGCAGTTTTTTTTGTTTTAGGGTAGAATTTCTTTCTCTACACAGTGGTGTAGGTGGATCCTAATATTTGTTCTTGAATTTTTCTAAAAATTGCTAATCCTATTTTTTTCAACTTCCAAGGCCTCATTCGAGCTCATAAATCCTCTTCAATGCATTTTTTCAAAAGTGCATAATTTTTTATAGTACGGTGTTATCTCTGATGGGCCTATTGAAAATCAAGAGAAAGGTACCCTTTGTACACCATCTAAAGATCCTTGTCAAGTGTTTGCCCACTTTTGGTCTGCATATCTTTCAGACATAGCAGATGTTTAGTGTGTAGTAGTGGTTTTGAAATATTCGTGTAAGTCCCGAGTCTAAGTCTAGCTATCCTCTTAGGCTAGGAGGCCTTTATCAGATTTCCCTAAATTTCCTTCTCTTTTGTGAGCCAGAGGGAATTTTTATCTCAGATCATGTTTCATTGGGTAAGTTGAGTTCCCAAATCTGGTAAAGGTCATGTCTCAAAGGATTCTAACATTGGTTTTATATGCATTCAAAGTATTTTCCCTTAACATTCCCTTTTGTAGCATTGGCGGAAAATTGGTTCTGAGCTTCTCCTTGGCGGAAAATCACCTACAGAGTGCGTTTTCCGCAACAAATAGAATTTAAAGTATCAGAGGTCAGTGGAAGTTGAAAATGATAGATTTGGGAATAAGAAAGCTTTGGGCATTCAAATCAAAGCTATTTCAGGTAAAAGGAATGATTGAACGAGGAAGAATTCAAGATGCAAGATTACTGGTGGAAAAGTAGAAAATGGCTTCTCCGCTACTCCAATAGGTGGGTTTCGACCTGCCGAGTACATTTTCTGATGAATCATTATATGGAATAACTTTAAAGAAGAATCAATCTCATGAGATAAATTTCTCTTTCAGTAGATTTTTGAGCAGAGAGCACTCCCAAAGTAGTTCTCCACCCAAAGGGGAAGCGAAAAATTAATTTTCTGCTACTTCCAGAAAGTTACCGTTACGATTACTAAAGTGAAAATTTGTTTCTTAATGGACTATGGGGGGTAAAGTAATTAATTCAAATAAATCCATTTTACTCCATAACATACTTTTTCATTAATGTCTTAGTCTTTTCATTCGTGTGGCACGAGAAGTCAGCCATTAAACGGTAAGAATTCAAAAGTTATAAAATCAGCAAAGTATTCCAAACAAGAGCGACCATATGTTTGATGAATTATCTAAATTTGAAATTCTTAGCAATAGTTGTTCATTGCTCTTACACTTTTGGGAGATATACTTCATTCTCATGTCATAATCTATTGAAGTATGACCACTAGATTTATGGGATTCGATGGGATGAATGGCATCACATTTGATTGGCATAAAATTACAGACACTTCCTTAAAGTTCTTCGATATGCAAAAATTTCAGAGTAGATTGAAGGCAGACTAGATACACCCTGTGACTGAAAGGTTAAAGGAGAGCGGGTTAGTCAAAGCTTCTAGTTTTCCTATTTCCATTCAAGATCCTGAGCTTGTTCAAGAGTGCATAGCTTGATATAATCTAGATACCAAGAAAATACTCCTGCCCAATGACACAGTGCTTTTAGCCATTGATTGAGATTCTGTCTAGAACTCCCTGTGCATTCCAGAGTAGGCTGCATATTCATAAATGACACATAGTCGGGTGGTTACCAAATATGGAGCAAAGAAGAGAGTATGGAAGAAGAAAATAATGAAGTCATGGTTTCAAGAGCTGAGGAGTGCCAAAGGCAAGTTGCCCAAAACATTATACGACACAAATTTGAAGCTAGAGATTGTAGAAATATTGGTGCTGCTCCATAGGATCTGAGGTGAGAGTGACGCACTGAACCTTTTTGAGCACCATTTCTTCTTAGTCCATGTGATCTGTTCTCAACACTATTTCATCGATTGGGCTCTTATGGTAAGTGAGAATTGTTGGCAAGTTGACTTCCTAAGGATGCATGACTTATTTTGTGTTGTCATCATGGCAAAAAAGTCATACTAAGTTTCTGTCTAAGATAACTTAGAAGATAAAAAGACTAAGTATGGAAAACATGACAAACAAAGTTATACAACAATCAACACATCATCACACATGCGAGAGACTGAATCAGAGTATGTGTGTTTATATATATATTTTGTGTGATGTCTACATACTAAGTCTAGACATGCATGGTATGACATGATAGTACAAAGAAGTTACATATAGATCAGTTACCAGTAGTCTAGAAGATAGAGCATGAAAGCCGACTAGTGTTTTGATTAGCATGAATTATTTTGTGGTGTAACGACCAAGCACCTTTGATTATATGTTTTCAATAATGTCTTTAGTATTTTTATAAACATGCTTAAGCCAAATTACTCAGAAGCATTGTGTATTATGTTTTTAGGGCCGACTATAGTCTTGTTTTGAGTCGTGTCTTTTCGGGTATGAACATATAAGTATGTAATGTAAAGTTATGTTACAAGTGTCGAATAATATGCATGAGAAAGATATAGAAGAGAATTATGATGAATTCAGTATGAGATGAAGCTCTTTAAGAGAGTAAGATCATCAGCGCATACATGGAGCTAATCAGACAACAGTGTCATCATAGCAGTTCACTTTTGATATAGTGTATATCAGCTATCAGAAGGTTGTAGCCTTCACTCTTATTTGGAAGTGAGCTTAGGTAGTGAGCCATATACCTTTAATAGGGTTTTGTAATAGACTCCTAATAGGGTCTAAGACTCCTAACAGGGTCATTATACTTGGATTGTAAATACTGCTCCTAACAAGGCAAAGAAACTTTAACAAGTTCATTATACTAGTGCAATATTTGTGGGTACTAATTCCCACCGGGGTTTTCCTCTGATCAAGGTTTCCTTGTAATCATATCATGTGTTATGTGTTCTTGTATTGAGATTCAATAGATTTATGTTTGATTTATGTTTAAGTTGTTGAAATATAATAAATAGACAAACACTGATTCACCCCCCTCTTAGTGTTTCTAATAATTGGTATTAGAGCTCTGGTCCTCTGAAAGAAAGTTTAACCACTTGAGGAGATCATGGACTCAATAGAAGCAAAACATTTGAAAAATAATCTTGAAGCAACTCTTGAAGATCTTGATAGATCTGAAAAAGAAAATGAAGAACTTAGACTGAAAGTTGATGGCTCACAAATGCTTATTAAGAAATTGAGAAAATATTTGAAAGATTGTTCTACAAGTGATTTAGGGAAAATGGTCAAAAAGCTGAATGAAGAGAACATGTCTCTGAAAGATAAAATTGAAAATCTGGATGAACAACTAACTGACAGTCAAATTTCCATTGAAGAAAAGTTCAAAGAAAGCAAACAATTAGAAGATGAACTTTTGCAAGCAAACATGAAAGTCTTGGAATTAGAGAACATAAAGAAAAAGATGGAATCTGAATTAATAGAAGCAAAGGATAAGATTGATAAACTCCACACAAGTTCTAATTCACTTCAATCTCAGCTGAATGCACAAAAGCAAAAAGGTGACACTACTGGTCTTGGATACAATGTAGCACAAATTGAAATCAATTCGTTAGAAGAAAGAAAGAAAGCACATGAAGCATATTCAGAAGCAAAGAAAGTTGAAAATGTTGCAGAGACTAAAACAGATCCACCTAAAGGAGAAATCAAGCAAGTTAACAGAAATTGTTATGCATGTAATAAACATGGTCATCTGGAAAGAGATTGTAAAGAGGTAAGACCTTTCAATGGTTATTGTTACTCCTATAATAAGTTTGGTCACAGGGCTATACATTGCTGAACAAATCAAATAAATTAGTCACATTAGATTCAGAGGAAAATGAATCAAAACAATCAAAGAAATCAGCCTCAAATAAATTTGTAGAACATCACATGTTAGATATGTAACTACAATGGACACACAACAAAGAAGTGCAACATGATGAACAAGAACATCAAACCTCCTATCATTTGTCACACATGTGGAAAGGCTAGACACATATCAAGGTTCTGTAGATCCAGAACTCAAAAACAAGAGGATCATAAGAAATCACTATTTGAAGAAGAAGGAGAAGTCAAGTTTGTTCAAGCAAAATAAGATTCAAGAAAAATTCGGGTTGAAGTAAAGAAGGAAAATGTAGAGAACAAAGTAGTTGATGCATCCACAGTGGACTCATCCTCTATTTTTGGTTGAATAGACCTTCTTGGTCTTAGGGGGAGCTATTCTAGCTCAGAACCCCTGCTTGGCTAGTATACTCACCTCTGAGTATGAGCCTATGAAATTATGTTTAAAATCATAGTTGGATGAAGTATGCATGTACGCATTATCTATAATACACTCTGAATGAAGTTTGAGATTCACTATGAATATTGCATACGGTTGCAAACATTAAATGTAGTAACTTTTATAAAAATATGTAAGTGTTTGATCTTCTTCACATTTGCATTTGAGATCACAAAATTTGGAGAGCACAGGAGCATTGAGCATCAAAGCACGAAAGCATAACAGATTTGGTGGTTAAGAAGCACAGTTAAGAAGTTGGAATGGAACCCTAGCAGTCGTGCCATTTCAAATTTTTTTGAAACCCTATTTAATCAATCATCAAGTAAGTATGGCGACTCCAGTTGTATTTTACATTGCAGGGAGGAAGAGATTTGTATTTAAGAGACATCCATTTAAATCCATACTGGATGATGTGGAAGGAGCTTTCTCCAAAATTCCGTTAGGAGTCGTTCATGTAGAAGACATCCGCGCATACATTTATTGTAAAAAGGAAACAATTAGAGATAATAGTAGAGCCACTCTCATGGCTTTGATGATGAAACCAGACTATTCATTCAAGGATGAATACACGCACCTCACAGACAACCCTATCTTTGAGTATTCGAATGCGCATGAATTCTACGAACCAAAATGGGTTAAAATCTTGTTGAGTAGGATTCATGATGATCTTTTCTAGATTGGTGAAGTCCCTGTCCATATTACTGTAGATCTAATCCATGAATTAACTGGACTTCATAAGACTGGACCAGTTCTTCCTATTGGCAAGGATGTCAAGAAATAGTTTGAGCAAGCATGCCTATCTATAAGTGATAGATGCGGTATGATAGTTGATCCTATCAAGGAAGAAGACATAAAGCTTCTAACTATGATCCTTGGTTACAAGTTTTGGCAGATTAAATGGTGTGTTAGCAACCACAGTTCTAGTAGCTATAAAGATGGTGAAGGATAACACTCGATTTAATCTATGCAAGATATTGCGTGGTCAATTGATGGACAACATTTGATTTATCAAGCATGACAAGAACAAGGCATTTAGGTTTGGGTCTCTATTTATCTACTTGTACTTCCACATTATTGGTAAGGTTGCTAATCTATACCTAGACATAAGAAAACCTACAATGTCTCAGATTTCACTTAAAGCCACATCAGAGAGCAGTGCAAAAGATGCCATGGACATGGATATCAAAACTTCTAGGATCAAGATGCAGAAGAGGTTAAGGATACCTGAGAAGATTGTTGAAAAGTATAAGGAAACCATATGCTTCATGGTAGAAAATGACTGCACTTGCATGGGGGCATGTGAGCCTAGAAATAAATGGATTCATCCACTTGGGTATGAAGTGGAGGAACATGTATTGGAAGGATATGCACAGGTCCTTTTGTCTATGCCCAAAGATCCCAATGAGCCCAGATGGGGCACTTACAGAGAGAAGACTAATGCAATTGATTCTGTATTATATAGTGCCGATAACAAAAGAAAAGCATCTAAGATTACATCTAGCATTCTAAGAGTTCATGGAGTCACTCAAGAAGATCTTGACAAAGCTAGAGAAGCCAAGATAGAAAAAGAACTTGAGAAGACTGATGACATCCAGAAGAAGAAGAAAGTAGAGAGCACATCTGCGCCCTCTACCACCATTGACCTAGACTCATCTCCACCTTCTATACCAAGCAAGAAGTCTAGAGGAAGGAAGCAAGTTCCCATAAATCACCCATCCTCAAGGAACACATGGAGCACAGCAAGGAACACTCAAGCTCCTCCTGAGGTAGGGTTTATACCTAGTCTAAATGTCTTAAAGAACAAGATTGTTAATGAAGGGAGACTAGACACACTTGCTAAGGTCTATGACAAGTATCAAGAGATTGATAAAACTAAGATACATTCTATGATCATCTCTCATATGATTAAGTTTAAGAAGTCAGTTCTTGAACTCAAGACAGTGATACCTGATAAGCTATGGAACATATTGGAAATAATGAAGAGACATGAAATTGAAGAAGACATGAGGATAAGAGAAGAAACATTGGATAATCTTCTCCCTGTATGCTCACATGATGAGAAGGCAATTCTATTAGATCTGGTGAAGCCTCATCTTAGAACCAAGACAAGGACTCTACATATTATGAACAAAGAGTATGAGAAGATAGGAAAAGAAACTGAAAAGGCATTTGCACAAGTGTTTATGGATAGACAAATGTATCCATCAATGACACCTACAACAAAGGTAACTCCAGCTCCTCCCAAACAGGTTACAAAACCAGTGATGACAGGTCCACAGGTCTCAACACCCTCAGTAACAATAATTTGTGATACAACAAAAGACTCAAAAAATACTATATTGTTTGATAATATCAAGATATTCATGACAACATCTGACAAAGACATGGACAAAGTTGATAAAGCATTTGTAAGCACTGAAGAGATGTGCACTGATGATACATCTGTACAACAAGTTGAAGTTCCCTCCAATGATCCAATAGACTTGAATGAAGAAAAAGATACTCAAGATAATGAGACACCAATCAAGGAGATACCGGTAAAGAGTGAATGCATGGATACTAGTCAAAATAATATATTCACTCCATCTAGTTTACCATCTACTTCATTGTTGTCAAGGTTAACTCCTGATTCCGCAAGTCTAGATGCATAGGGAGAAGAGGACTTAATGAAGATCAACGTGCTAGCTATGGAAAAGGCAAAAGAAAAATAGGTTATGAGGAACCCTCTTTTCTTGGAGTCAGTTAACATTTTGAATGATTTAGTACCTACACACAATAAAGTAGCCAAGATTCAATTAGTTGAAGATGTCGACAGTATTATAAGAAGCTTCAAAGCACACTTTACAAATCTAGTAGACTCTGCTACTAGAATTGCAGAAGATGAATATAAAAAGGAGAGATTGCATGAATTGGTAAAGAACTTTACTTTAGACTTAAAATATTTAAAGATTGGGCAATCTATATTGAAAGAGTTGGTAGCCAAAGGTAAGAAAGTTATAGCAAACTGCATGGAAAGAGTGAAGTTCACCTCTGAACATATCAAAAAGATAGAAGAGGTAGAGATCATGGTGGACACTATTAGAAAATTAGTTGAGACATGTTAGAATTAATCTTTTCTTGGTTGAAAATATGTAATTAAAAGGATAAACCAAGGTATCCTTATTTGTATTTGTCCTCTAGTCCAAGTAGGAGGACATGTCACTATTTTGTAATTTCCTTTAATAAGGAAAATAGACAATCCTCCTTAAGAGGAATCACACATTTGTCACACACACAATATGAATGTGGCATCCATAGGAGAAGGGAGTTACATTCAAACTCCTCCACTCATCTCTACTTAAGAGATGTCTCTCACACACTTGCTT
>MU224921.1:568509-578873 GCA_018584345.1 Thuja plicata
TATTCCTCCTTAAGAGGAATCACACATTTGTCACACACACAATATGAATGTGGCATCCATAGGAGAAGGGAGCTACATGCAAACTCCTCCACTCATCTCTACTTAAGAGATGTCTCTCACACACTTGATTCAATAATCTTCTCCTCTCTCTCTCAATATCTCATTGCTTTCATTATTGTATTGAGCTTATTGCTCTCATCCATAGGATTTTTTGCCATATTCTTATTCACAAAGGGGTTTTTCTTTGCTTTTCCCCTTACCAAAATCTCTTGGCTCTTTGTTGGATTCTTGGAGTTTCTCATATGCTTAATGGTTGATCTTGATATCTTTATCTCACTTTTGGTTTATGGTAAAATCTTCTTGCATTTCATTTTCTTGGATTACTTCATGTTTATGTTCTCATTCTTTTCATACTTCTTACAAGACATCTACCCAAGACATGAACATCTGTAATAATGTCTATCAAGGTCAGTTGGAAAAAATTGAAAAGGCTAAGTTGGATATCAGTAAGATACGAGTCAGACAAACTCAATTGAGAAATGCACTTGCGCCCTCTTTAGCAGTTCTGAATGAAAACATCAAACAAATTGATGCCACCATTGTGACATATGATCAAGGTCCTTACATGGATTTGATAAAGATGGAGAAGCTGACATATGCCTTATGCGCGCATCTTCAGACAGTTGATGCAATGAAGGTGTTTTGGCAGAAAGAGATCCAATCTCTTCAGATTGTGTATCCAGATGTCTACATGGAGTAAGTATCTAGAAACTTACATTTTTGTACACCTTTGTCATTAATGTCAAAGGGGGAGTAATAGAGAATATGTATATATCAAAAGATGCTATGATAGACATGCTTTTTTGTGATTAATTCATTTTGAGAAACTTGGCCACATTCCTTTGTTGCCATAAATGACAAAGGGGGAGATTGTTGGCAAGTTGACTTTCTAAGGATGCATGACTTATTTTGTGTTTTCATCATGGCAAAAAAGTCATACTAAGTTTCTGTCTAAGATAACTTAGAAGATAAAATGACTAAGTATGGAAAATAGGACAGACGGAGTTATACAACAATCAACACATCAGCGCACATGCGAGAGACTGAATCAAAGTATGCACATTCAAATATATATTCTATGTGATGTCTACATACTAAGTCTAGACACACATGGTATGAAATGATAGTACAGAGAAGTTACAGATAGATCAGTACACCAGCAGTCCAGAAGACAGAGCATGAAAGTTAACTAGTGTTTTGATCAGCGTGAATTATTTTGTTCTGTAACAGCCAAGTGCCTTTGATTATATGTTTGTTATAATGTCTGTAGTATTGTTGTAAACACACTTAAGCCAAATTTCTTGGAAGTGTTGTGTATTATGTTTTTAGGGCCGACTATAGTCTTGTTTTGAGTCGCATCTATTTGGGTATGAACATATAAGTATGTAATGTAAAGTTATGTTACAAGTGTAGAATAATATGCATGAGAAAGATATGGAAGAGTAGTATGAGATAAATCTCTTTAAGAGAGTAAGAGCATCAGCGCCTACATGGAACTGATCAGACATCAGTGTCATCACAACAGTTCACTTTTGATATAGTGTATATCAACTATCAGAAGGTTGTAGCCTTCATTCTTATTAGGCAGTGAGCCTAGGCAGTGAGCCATATACCTTTAATAGGGTTTTATAATAGACTCCTAACAGGGTCTAAGACTCCTAATAGGGTCATTGTACTTGGATTGTAAAGACTACTCCTAACAGGGAAAAGGAACTTTAACATGTTCATTATACTAGTGCAATATTTGTGGGTACTAATTCCCACTGGGGTTTTCCTTTGATCAAGGTTTCCTCATAATCATATCATGTGTTATGTGTTCTTGTATTGAGCTTCAATAGATGTATGTTTGATTTATGTTTAAGTTGCTGAAATATAATAAATAGACAAACACTGATTCACTCCCCCTCTCAGTGTTTCTAACAAGAATCTCTCTAGTGCCCTAAGTAGAGCTAAGCTTCAGAATGAGTTCTACATGTCTTAAGTCCTTTTATATATATCGGCCACAATTCAAATTTGGCCAGGGCTTCCTAGATTAGAAGAGTTCCTAGAAAATGTTAAAAGCTATGAATTTTTCCCCTTTCTACAATTACATAATAGTTATGCTGAATATCTCAGAGTTAACGATGTATTCATAATGAGACTGTGCAGGGAGCTACAAGGTTGCTCATAAAGGAGATTTTCTCCCAAATCCATGGCTTTTATAAGATAACTTGGGTGCTTTTTCATCCAATTTGTGGATGTCTCACATATTCATCTTGCATGATTTGATGACTTCCCTTTGAAGTTTCCCAGATATCTCGATGATATGATTGTGCTGGTCGAGGTGATGAGGCACACACTCTAAGTGAATCTAATATGTGCTAATGCTAAGAAGAAGGGCTATGATTTCTTGATGACCATTGGAGACTACAGTTATGCATCCTGGTCTGAGGCAAAGAATGTTTTGAAGACATTCTCAAAGAGGTTTTAGTTGGAGACATATGATGTCTTGAGGCCACAGTATGATCCTGTAAATTATGCCTGAGATTTCTTGCAAATGAGTTGTGCAATTCATCATGTTGATGATATTGAAGACTACTGGGCTAACTGGAAAGACGACTTAGAGAGTAGAGAAAGGTTCTATGCCAGGTTAACTATTGAAAAATCAAAAGGTTTAAAGTTAACATTGTTGTGGAGGGATTAGAAGATGATGGCTAGCACATATATGACAATACATATTTGGAGAAGATTAAGCCCCTTCCTATAAGTTCTAAACCCATGCTAGGTCAAGCTATTAATGACTTGCAGACCTTGATGGGTGGAATCTACAAAAGAATAGAGTAGTGGGTTGAATGGAATACAAGGAGAAGGAAGAGGTCAGAAAGGAAGCCTCCTTCTCAGTGAACCTTGGAAAAAGACACTTCAAGCACTGTAGAAAATTATTTAGTAACAATCCCAACTATGACCAAAAGTTCATCTCAACTAGGCAGTGGAGGTGATGAGCCTCCTGAGAAAGAGATCCAACCAAAGAAGACATGCAGAGAGGGCCCACTTCCAGACATCAATTCGATAGAAGAAGTAGTATCTACAGACCTAACCAAGCCTAGAGAAGAACCCACTAAAGGTATAGGACCTGAGAAATCAGATAAAGCCAGTGTTGTAGATACACAAGTCAACACTTCAACCCAAGATACAAGAGCCAAGCCATCCTATCCAAGTTGCAAGAGGACAGACACTTTGGGCAGATCAAAAAGAGGTGGATTGAGAGGCTCGAATCTGAGCGACTGGTAGTTGTTGAGAAACTAGGCAATGCTCTCCTAAGGCTAGAAACAAAGAGGAATAGTATTGAGAAGAATTTGTAGACTCTTGCGTCAGAGAGAGTGAGATGTCAAGAATGCATAGTAATGTTGCACATGGTGGTTAAAATGAAGACCAAAGAGGCACTAAAGGCCAAGATATTATAGAAAGGAGATGAGCCTTTGATTGAATAGCTTCAAATATTGGAATTTAAGATCAAGATGGTCATCCAAGATGAAACAGGGTTGCAACAAATAGATGTCAAGATCAAGGAGGAGAAGAACAAATATTTAAAACTCCTTCAAGGTCTAGACGCGGAATCACAGACAAGCGGCTAGGGAAAAGAAATGATCGAATTGGCTAGTATGCAGAAATAATTTTATGATTATGTGCATAAGCTAGTAGAACAGTCTTCCACTCATTTGGAAAAGGTGCTAGAACTCCAACAGTTGAGCGGATGCATCTTTAAATCCATGGAAGAGCTGAAGGATCGGAAAGATGCAATCAAGAGCCTGACCAAAGAACATTCCAGATGGCTTATCAAATATACTAATGTCCATATCAATAGACACAAAGAGCTCATCCCAATCATTACAGTTGTCATCGCCTATAGGGCTAAATTAGATAAGTGTAAGTAAACCGAAGCTTAGATAGATTCCCTCTTGTGCTAAATTTTGATAATATTGTAACAGATAAAATTTTGTTTATCATTTCTAGTTAAGGAAGTTGAACCATTTCGGTTATCCCTTTTTGTAACAGTCCAACTCTGGAACTCTATATATATTATTTCCAAAATCAATACAAGGGTCGACTAAATTTTTGTGTGAAAGATAGCATTTTGCTGAGTCAAATTTGTATGTCTGAATTCCATTTCTTTAACTGCTCCACTGCATTTCATTTATCTATCTATTAAATTTGAATGTTTCTTTGGAATTAGATTTACATTTTGTGGTTGAACCAAAATTTTGTATTATGATTTGATACAGTTAATTAGGGGGAAATCTAGTGTTTTTCTAAATCTAGGAAATGTCCATGTGAAATAGATTGATTTTTCATTTCATCATTAAATATTTAAGTCTTGCATTTTCATTTTCATTATCGGTTATTGAATTACCAATTTTAAGAAGTCATATGATTGATGAAGTCTTGAAATTGGCTAAAGTTAGAATTGAATTTATCTTGCCTGAGTTGTTTCCTGTCTAGGTTTAGCTTGGTTTACTTCTTCTGTTCTTGGGTCAAGAACATACCCCTGTTAGAATAGGAAGGATTGATATTCATTGAAGATAATTTACTTAAGGGAGCTATACCTTTAAATTCAGAGGGAATTTAGTTGTTCAATCACAATTTCCCAACTGTTGTATTCAATTGTTCTTAAATACTTGGGTACTCTAGAGTTAAAGAAAAAAAGAACAATTTGTTTACCAATAGATTTTTGGTGAGTCTAATGGGGAGATGAACAGTCATTATATCAGAAGCATATCATGAAGAAAGATAGTGCTTCCCTATGAAAACATAATTCTTGTTCTCCAACCAACTCTTGGATTCCAAGATGAACAAGAGGATCTCATTTCCTCACTGAATACTTTTATCTGGAAATATAGAAGAAACACAAAGCACTATAGAAACACTAGTCAAGTGCTAGAGCGTGAAGAAGCTAGAACATAAGAACTTGATGAAGCCATCCAAAGGAGAAATATGAGAAGGGCATGCCGCCAAGTAGAGCATGAAGCCAGACTAGAAGACTAGTTGGAACCATGGAGCCCAAGAGGTTTCTTAGGAGTGCAAAGAAAGAAGGTGGTACAGACCCAAGTTTTGAGAGACTTGCAAACCTTGATTTTTCTCTACTTGAAGTACCCCATCGAAAGAATAGAAATACTAAGAGCAGAAGTAGACCTTCTTCACCTCCCAAACAATCAACTCTTTTGTCTACCACTTTTCAAGTTTTAACTTTGCACAGAGTAGTTGTTCCTCCTGTTGTCAATCTAACACCCTATCTACCTCTGGTAGTTATGGCACTTCCTTGGGATGTTGTAGTTGGACCATTGCAATTAAAAACATATAGTTCCCTTCCCTCAGGTTCAAGAAAGAATTTCCCCAAATTCTCTGGAGATGGGGAAGTATCTACAGATGAACACATTGCTGCATTCTTTGCTTCAATTAATATCTTAGCAGTGCGAGAAGAATATGTGGCCGTCAAATTATTCATTGAAACCCTTGTTGAAGGTGCTTCCAATTGGTTTCACCACTTACCCAATTCCTCTATCACAGATTGGGCCTCCATGAGAGCTGCCTTTGAGAGAAGATTTAAAATTGCTGAAGATGAACATGCACTATTGACACAATTGACCTCCATCAAGAAAGAGCCTTCTATCAGTATGAGAGATTTTGTGGCTAAATTCAATAAGCTTGTAAATTGTATCATCACAGTCGACAGGCCTACTGCAGGGAATTTGAGAACATTTTTCATAAGTGTTATGCCTCCCAACATCAGTTATGATTTGAGAAGATCAAATCCAGCCACTTTGGAACTTGCCCAAAGGACTATAGTGGAGTTAGAAGATCACATGATATCGGTAGGAATATGGAAAAGAGAAATACAATCTAGAGCCAATACTAGTAACACCACATCATTAGATGAGATGATTCAAAAATTATCCAATGAATTCATCACCTTCAAGAGGCAGCTTCCTAGATTTAATAATACCTATCAGTAAAACTTTCAAGAGCAGCCTGGAAGAAACAATGAAGTGAGGAATGTCGATGGAAAGACATTACAGTTGACTGCTCCACCATAGAGGTTAGCTATAGAAGCTCCTCCTAAAAGGGTAAACATGTGTGCCTTCCACTTAACTACAGATCATGATGGAGAAAGTTTTCTTGATGTAGCTCACGCTTGGAAAATGCATCAGACTGACGAATGGAATGCTAGAGTGTCTGGAGCTGAACCATATTCATATTCACATGGGGACTCTAAAAACTTATATTTAGAGTATGAATCAGATTTAGAACAAGGAGCAACATGTTATGCTACCATAAACGGGACCTCCTATACAGTTTTAACCCAGAGTCAGAAAGATAAAGTTCCCACTTCCACATCTCCACCAAAGAATAATGAGGCATCTACTTCCAATTCTAAGGAGGCTAGTCAAGGAGTAAGGATTCTACAACCAGGTAAGGAGAAAAACTCTTTTGACATTATTCAATTTTGTAGAGATTTTAGAATTCGAATTTCCCCCATAGACTACCTTAAGTCTAATCCTGTATAACTGCAAAAGCTAGTAGATTACTGTAAAGAGGGGAATCAAAATGTAAATCAAAATGCCATGACTACCATAGAAAATGATTGTATATTTGCAGAACCAATTGAGAAAGATGATCCATCTATGTTGGCTACTTTCCCAGGCCAAAATCCTGACCCATTCTATGTGTCATTGTATATTAATGGTTGCAAGTTAAGAAATTGCATAATAGACTCTGGATCCTTAGACAATGTAATGCCATTGAATGCAACTAAAGCCTTGGGACTTACCCTCACTAAAGCCCATGGTAGATGTTGTAATCACCTAAAAATGGTCACCTAAACCCTAGACCCCCAATCTCAGCATTTAATCAAGAAAGCCTAATCTTGATTATTCTAAGTCCTAAATCAAACAGGCAATTATCAAATTCAAACTGATCTGACCTAAACCCTAGGTCCTAATCAATCATCATACTTGATTAATTAATTAATTCCTAAAATCAAATTACATTGGAAAATATATCTTATGTTAATTATTTAATTGATATTATGACATATTAATTAAATAAAAATTACAAAATTGTCAATTAAATAAAAAAGGAATTAAATTAATTATAAAATCATAAATGTGCATTCAAAATGAATTAATTTATTAGAAATGCATATGACATCATCAAATGCAGTTAACTAATTTATCAAAATGGAAACAATCCAGTTCCACTCAGTTAACTGATTCTCTACTGTTTATCATTTTAGAAACATTTTAGTTAACTGTGAACTGATTTTGGAAGTTTCTAAAATAACTGATCACTCAGTTCAGTCAACTGACTCTCTTGACCAATCAAATCACTTGCACATGGATTGTGCTTCTTCAATCGAATCTGAGCCACTCTTTGAAGTTCAATCTTGACCGTCGATTCAAGAGAGACTTCTATAAAAGAAAAACTCTTTTCCTTCACAAAGGATCCTAATTTTTATTAAAGTTATTATACTCATTTTTCATCTTAACTTTCTTTCATGTTGTATGCTTTCACTTATGTAGAATTTTTGTTTAATTTTATTCAAGCATGCAAACATAAACTTAGAGCACACTTTGATTTGGTGTTGTTAAAATGAATATCTCACATTTCATTTAGTCTTTCTAAAATGAATCTTAATTAGCTTTGAATGAAAAACAATCTGCATTTGCATTTTGCATTTAGTTTAATCAATCATAGATTTAAATCCTTCATTTAGGTTAGTGTGTATTCACTGAGCTTGCAATGATCTGAGAGCAAGCTCATACTCCTACCTATTAGGAGGCAACAGGTCGATTCATTCACACATGCAGGATGAATTAATCTATATTCATTTATGTATGTGATTGAAGAGAAATGACTATGTTGAAGTGTTCTGCTAAATTAGAGGCCCACATTTAGCATGCACAGGTGTTACTCTATGGATTCCAAACAAGTACCCCTGGTTGGGCAAATCAAATATGCCCAAGTGGCTCTAGCAGCACATCCTAAGAAGAAAATGTTGTTAATAATACTTGTTGCTGATATACCTGCTAGTTATGGTTTGTTGCTAAGAAGGAGTTTCTACAAAGACCTAGGAGGGAAGAAAAAGCTAGATTGGTCTCAAGATTTAATCCCAGTGGGTAACAAAAAGATAAAGCTAGTCTCGGAAGAAAAAATCTAAGTTTACAGTGCTAAAATCAGATGACTCTAAAGCCAAAATTCTGTATCAGGAATTAGAATTTGGCAATTACATGTTGTTTACAAATGATCATGACAAGGAAATTGAACTTAGGGAAGAAGAAGATCAATTTTCTGCCAAGGAAACACCATCAAAAATCTAGACCCTTGAATTCGATGGTAGTTGCACATCATTAGGGTCTGGTGTAGGCGTGGTCTTAATATCACCGGATGGAGTATGTGATCCCATGGCTTATAAATTGGAGTTCGGTAACACCAAAAATACTACCGAGTATGAAGCCCTGCTGCTAGGAATTATTATAGCAAAAGAGAAGGGTGTGAAGATCTTGAGAGCTCGAGGTGACGTAGAGTTAATCGTGCACCAATTCAAGAACCAATACTCTGTAAAAAATCACAGATTAAAAAACTATAGGAACAGAGTATGGGATGAAATAGAAGCATTGGATGCATTCTTTATTGAATCTATACCAAGAGAATTGAATTCCAAGGCAGATTCTTTAGGCGTGTCAGCCTCATTACTCCTCCCTCACCCAGAGTTCAAGGATAAGAAGTACCAAGTAGAAGTTGTGTATCAACCATCTGTGCCCGATAATGTAGAAGATTGGCAAGTGTTTGAAGATGACAAGAGCCTCCTCCTCTTTTTGGAGAGTGGTGGAAACTTCCATAAAGATTCTCCTAGTGATCATAAGGTAAACTATCATGACAAATGGAAGAAGGACAAGTCAGAGGTCATCTAGTTGCAAGGCAATATCATCTCTCCCCACTTAGTTACAGTTGAAAAACTCTTCAACAGACATGATGCTTTTGTTAAGAAGAAGATAATTAAAAGAGGTCCTACCACTGGCAAGTATGAAGGAATTAATATTGGAAGTGAAAAGGACCCCAAGATGATCAATATTGGGAAATGTTGCACTGAAGAAGAAAGGGAAGAGGCCAAGAAACTCTTCTTGGAATACCGAGATGTTTTCACCTAGAGTTATGAAGATATGAAAAGCTTTATGAATGGTAAATTTAAACACCAGATTCCCTTAAAACCTGAGGCTGCCCCGTTAAGGCAGAAACAAAGGAATTACAATCCCAAAGTTGCTAATGAAATATTCAAGGAAGTGGATAAAATTCTTAAAGAAAGGATTATCTACCCTACCCATCACTCTACCTGGTGTTAGGAATAAGGTGTCTCAACCTTGGATAATTCCTATTCTTATTATTTGTTTGGAAAATTTATTACTTGCAAAAAATGTTGATGTGTCGGCATCTTGAATTGTGTGTAAGGAGATCATGGCTAAAATGGTTATGACAGATTCCTATGACACGTAAGAGCTATGTCAGGAAGATTCAATGACAGGTGAAGACATGTGGCAACTAATAAATTTGAAAAAAAATTTGGGTTTCCTATTTTCTCAGAGAATGGTAAAACCCTACTACGGTTATCTTTGGGAGTAGCCCTAAAAAGTGAAGCGCATGATATAAGCATTTTTTAGGGTTGCAAAGAGAAGTGATGCGAGTGTATTGTTGGAACATTTTATGCTGTCGTGATTTGTCTTCAAGGGTTTTGAAATCTTATGAAAGAACTTGCATTGCAAGTGTATTGTAAGCTATAATAGTTTTGATCAATACATTGTGCAGGTTTTGGAGTGCTGGGGTTTTTTACCAAAAGGTTTTCCCCAGGGTAAATCATTGTGTCATTCTCTATTTTTCTGTATGCATGGTATGTGGTTGCAATATCTTTGTTAAAGTAGTTAACAAATATGAAATTGTAAGGATTTAAAAGAATTTGCACAATACTTTCCTTTAGAGATTAGCGTAGGAAGCTATTTCCGCACCTGAGTTTCCTTACAAGTGATATAAGAGCTTGATCAACTTTTGATCCTAGTTGTTGGGTAGGGTTTTTTGAGCTGATCTCAAGTTTGAGTGGGAGTTTTTTGCAGAGCATTCTGAATCTTATTTGTAGATTGAGATGGCAAGCTCATCATATGGAAGAATGGAGGTGGAGAAATTTAATGGCACTAATTTCGAGTTGTGGAAACTCAAGATGGAAGACATGTTGGAAGATCGTGACCTATGGGAAGCAACTTCAAGTGCTATAAGACCAG
>MU224921.1:582805-619540 GCA_018584345.1 Thuja plicata
ATCTTGAATTGTGTGTAAGGAGATCATGGCTAAAACGGTTATGACGGATTCCTATGACACGTAAGAGCTATGTCAGGAAGATTCAATGACAGGTGAAGACATGTGGCAACTGATAAATTTGAAAAAAAATTTGGGTTTCCTATTTTCTTGGAGAATGGTAAAACCCTACTACGGTTATCTTTGGGAGTAGCCCTAAAAATTGAAGCGCATGATATAAGCATTTTTTAGGGTTGTGAAGAGAAGTGATGCGAGTGTATTGTTGGAATGTTTTATGCTGCCGTGATTTGTCTTCAAGGGTTTTGAAATCTTCTGAAAGAACTTGCATTGCAAGTGTATTGTAAGCTGTAATAGTTTTGATCAATACATTGTGCAGGTTTTGGAGTGCTGGGGTTTTTTACCGAAAGGTTTTCCCCAGGGTAAATCATTGTTTCATTCTCTATTTTTCTGTATGCATGGTATGTGGTTGCAATATCTTTTTTAAAGTAGTTAACGAATCTGAAATTGTAAGGATTTAAAAGAATTTGCACAATACTTTCCTTTAGAGATTAGCGTAGGAAGTTGTTTCCACACCTGATTTTCCTTACACCTAGGTGGCGAATATAGTACCTGTGAGGAAGAAGAATGGATAAATAAGGATCTGTATAGACTTTAGACATCTCAATCAATCCTCTTTAAAAGACAACTACGCTCTTCCCAACATGGATAATCTATTGCAGACCGTAGCTGGAGTTGAGATGATTTCTATGTTAGATGGCTTCTCAGGGTAAAACTAGATAGAAGTGGAGAAAGTAGACCAACATAAAACAACTTTCACTACTCATGGGGAACTTTCACATATCACAAGATGCCATTCAGGTTGATCAATGCCAGGGCAACCTTTCAGAGAGGTATGGATCTTTCTTTCAATGATATGAAGAAAAAAATAATTGGTATGTATCTTGATGATCTTACTATGTTTTCAAGAAAAAGGGTAGATCATATAAATGATTTAAGGAGAGTATTGAAAAGGTGTAGAGAGGAAGAGATTTCACTGAATCCCAAAAGGCCAGTTTTCTATGTGACTGAAGGGAAATTGTTGGGTCACATTGTTTCCTAGGAAGGAATAAGAATTGATCTAGAAAGGGTGAGAGCAATCTAGCAATTGAGTTTACCTCTGAACAAAACTGGAGTGAAATCATTTTTTGGTCAGGTAAAATTTTTCGAAGGTTCATTCTAGATTTTTTTGAGATTACCAAATGCATAGTGGACATGATGAAAGGAGATGTAAATTTCAAGTGGAATGACTCTGGTAAAAAATATTTCAAAAGCATCAAGAATGCCATAGCCAATGCCCTGGTGTTATGTCATCCAGATTACAAGAAGGATTTCATAATTTATTGTTATTCTTCTGAACACACTCTATCAGCCATCCTCATGCAAGAGAACAAGGAAGGAGTCCAAGATCCTATCACTTTTATGAGTACACCTCTGAAAAATCATGAGATGAGATACTCTCAGACTAAAAACATGCTTTCATAGTAGTAAAATCTTTAAATAATTTCAGATTCTACATTTTACACTCTCACTCTCTTGTATATGTGCCTGACATTGCCATAAAAATCATATTGACGCAGCAGGAGTTGGATGTAATAATAGAGGAGCATTGGTGGCTAAGACTTAGGAATATGACATAGAAATCAAGCCCACTAAGCTAATGAGAGGAAATGCACTATGCAAAGCGATGATGGAAAACCAAGTGGATGAAGACCCTAAAAACACACAATTGGTCCTAGTAGTAAGTATGCAAGATCCCTGGTTTGAAAATATTGTGTATTTCTTGACATACGGTGAATGTCCTGAAAGATTGAATTCAAAGAAAAAAAGAGATCTAAAACTAAAAGCTTCTAAACATATAATTTGGGAAGATAGATTTTATAAGAGATCTATAGATTGCACTTTCCTCCGATGTGTTGACAAACAACAACAAGAGAAGCTATTAAGGGTATTTCATGATGAAGCTTGTGGTGGAAATTTCTCCTCATCAGTTACTGCATTCAAGATATTGAAATAGTCCTATTATTGGTCGGGAATGTTTAGAGATGCATATCATTCAGTATCAAGATGTGGGAAATGTAGAATGTTTACTGGAAAACCACAGTTAGCAGCACTACCCCTTAGACCAGTGATAATTGAAGGTCCTTTTCAATAGTGGGGTCTTGATTTTATTGGTCCTATAAATCCAATGTATAGTGCAAGCCATACCTATATAATCACTACGACTGACTACTTCATGAAATGGGTGGAGGCAAAAGCAACCAAGAAAACTACTTCGGAGGTAGTACATGAGTTTATCAAAGAGAACATCTTGATAAGATTTGGTGTGCCTGTTAATTTAGTTTTGGATAATTCTGCATACTTTTTTTCTTAGGAAATTACTAAATTTTGTTTTGAGTATGGCATTATGATCAATCACTCATCTGACTATTTTCCTCAAGGAAATGGCCAAGATGAGTCCAGTAACAAAAATTTGGTGAGCATCATGAAAAAGCTTGTAGCAGACAACCAGAGAACTTGGCACAATAAAATCTATGAAGCCCTCTAGGAAGACAAAGTGACTCCTAAAACAGCCAATGGTATATCCCCTTTTGAACTTGTCTATAGTATCGAAGCTAGTCTTCCATTTCCATTAGAACTGGAAACTTGCAAACTAAGAACAGTAGTAGATGGTATATATGAAGATGGTTTAGAAAAGAGGATTCTTTACTTGAACAAACTTGAAGAGGAAAGGGAGAAAATGGTAGATCATATCACACAACATCAAATGCCTGTGAAGAACTTGTTTGATAAAAAGAGCAGACCCCAAAAATTTATGGAGGGAGATATGGTGTTGTTATGGGACAAGTGCAGGGCACCCAAAGGCATGCGTGGAAAATTTGAAACATTGTGGAAATGACCCTTTAAGATCCATCAAGAATTCGAGAGGAATTATTTTAAGCTAACTTATCTGGATGGTGAAGCATTACCCCTAACATACAATGGTCAGCACTTGAAGCTGTATCAGATCTGAATCTAAAACAGGTAACCCCTATATTGTACAATAGTTATGTTTAGTTCCTATTTTTGTTTTCCTTAGTTTAGTTTCCGTCCTGCTTTCTTTTTTGTGTTTGATTTAGTTTTGTTGTGAGCCACCTTTTTTTGAGATTTGTGAAACTAGAGATTTGAGTTTCTTGCTTGGACATGTGAAAGTCCAAGTCCCCAAACAGAGCCAGCTATTGCCCCACTTTTGGTCTACATATATTTCAGACACAGTTGATGTTTAATGTGTAGTAGTGGTTTTGAAATGTTTGTGTAAGTCCTGAGTCTAATTCTAGCTATCCTCTTAGGCTAGGAGGCCTTTATCAGATTTCCCTAAATTTCCTTCTCTTTTGTGAGCCGAAGGGAATTTGTATTTGAGATCATGTCTCATTGGGTAGGTTGAGTTCCCAAATCTGGTAAAGGTCATGTCTCGAAGGATTCTCACATTGGTTTTATATGTAGTCAAAGTATTTTTCCTTAACATTCCCTTTTGCAGCATTGGCATAAAATTGGTTTTGAGCTTCTCCTTGGCAGAAAATCACCTACAGAGTGCATTTTCTGCAACAAATAGAATTTAAAGTATCAGAGGTCAGTGGAAGTTGAAAATGAGATTTGGAAATAAGAAAGCTTTGGGCATTCGGATCAAAGCTATTTTAGGCAAAAGGAATGATCGAATGAGGAAGAATTCAAGATGCAAGCTTACTGGCAGAAAAGCAGAAAATGGCTTCTCCACTACTCCAACAAGTGGGTTTTGACCTACGGAGTATGTTTTTTGCCAAATCATTATATGGAAGAACTTTAAAGAAGAATTAGTCTCATGAGTGATCCATGGCATAAAGAAAGCTGATGAAATCAAGACATTCCATTTTAGCATCTCAATGAGCTAAATTTATCCTTCAGTAGATTTTTGAGCAGAGAGCACTCCCAAAGTAGTTCTCCACCCAAAGGGGAAGTGGAAAAGTAATTTTCTGCTACTTCCAGAAAGTTACCGTTATGGTTACTAAAGTGAAAATATGTTTCTTAACGGCCCATGGGGGGTAAATTAATTAATTCAAATAAAGCCATTTTACTCCATAACAAACTTTTTCATTAATGTCTTAGTCTTTTCGTTTGTGTGGCACTGGAAGTCGGTCGTTAAATGGTAAGAATTTAAAAGTTATAAAATCAGAAAAGTATTCCAATCAGGAGCTACCATATGTTTGGTGAATTGTCCAAATTTGAAATTCTTAGCAATAGTTGTTCATTTCTCTTGCAATTTTGGGAGATATACTTCATTCTCAAGTCATAATACTTTGAAGTATGGCCACTAGATTTATGGGATTTGATGGGATGAATGGCATCAAATTTGATTGGCATAAAATTATAGACACCTCCTTAAAGTTCTTCGATATGCAAAAATTTTAGAGCATATTGAAGGCAAACCAAATACACCCTGTGACTGAAAGGTTAAAGGAGAGTGGGTTAGTTGAAGCTGGCAGTTTTCCTATCACCGTTCAAGCTCCTAATCTTGTTTGAGAGTGCATAGCTCAATATAATCCAAATACCAAGAAAATCCTCCTACCCAATGACACGGTGCTTCTATCTATTGATCAAGATTCTATCTAGAACTCCCTGCACATTCTAGAGCAGGATGAATATTCAAAAATGACATAGTCAGGCGGTTACCGAATATGGAGCAAAGAAGGTAGTATGGAAGAAGGAAATGATGAAGTCATGGTTTCAAGAGCTGAGGAGCGCCAAAGGCAAGTTTCCCAAAACATTATATGACATGAATCTGAAGCTTGACATTATAGACATCTTGGTGCTGCTCCATAGGATCTGAGGTGAGAGTGATACACTGAACTTCATTGAGCACCATTTATTCTTAGTCCAGGTGATCTGTTATCAACACCATTTCATCAATTGAGCTCTTATGGTAAGCGAGAATCTCTCCAGTGCCCTAAGTAGAACTAAGCTTCAAAATAGGTTCTACATGTCTTAAGTCCTTTTATATATATTGGCCACAATTCAAATTTGGCCAGGGCTTCCTAGATTAGAAGAGTTCCCAGAAGATGTTAAAAGCAATGAATATTTCCCCTATCTATAATTACATAATAGTTATCCTGAATATCTAAGAGTTAACGATGCATTCACAATGAGACTGTGTAGGGAGCTACAAGGTTGACCAGAAAGGAGATTTTCTCCTAAAGCCATGGATTTTATCAGCCAATTTGGGTGTTTTTTCATTCAATTTGCAGATTTATCATATATTCATCTTGCAGGATTTGATGAATTCCCTTTGATGTTGCCCAGATATCCCAATAATATGATCGTGCTGGTCGAGGTGATGTAGATACATAAGTCAATACTTTGACCCAAGATACTCCAAGACGAGGATCCCCTATTGTAGTAGAGGTGGGTGAAGATACCTCCATTACCTCAGCCACAAAATTAGATGAGAGGGTTGAGAAGCAACAAGAAGCTGCTCAAGTCATTAGAATAGTTTTCTCCTCTCCTACATCAGTGAATCCATTTGATTCCATGCCTAAAGATACTCCTTCGGTCATCAGGAAGTTGTTCATAGAAGAGTTGGTTTCTGCTTCCTGGATAGAACATACTCTAGAGTGTAAAAGGAAGAGAGTAGAGGAAGGTACTTCTAGAAAAGATACTCTCTCATAGGCCTTGCAACCCAACACCACTATGGGTAAAGTAAAGAAGGTGAAGACAATGTCTACACTAGGCCGAGATCCTCAAACAAGGAATTTCACTATGGAGGTGGCCAAGCCTACAAAGGAGGGTAGATTCAAAGATATGACTACCTCCAAATTCTAGTTATAGTCATTTGACATGGGGCTTTCTCGGCATGACACCAAGGTTGATTGGTGGAAGTCCACCAATGTGGTAATAGAAGAAGAGCTTGAGGAGCTCAAAATTGCTAAAGTTCAACCTAAAGAAGAAGTAGCTGAGCTAACTAATTTCATTAGATAACTCATCACTCCGATAGCAAGTGTTCCCAGTACCTAGACCACTTTTGATCCCAGTATTGCGGAGAATCAAGCCATCCTAGCCAAGTTGCAAGAGGATAGACAATTCGGGCAGATTGACAAGAGGTGGATTAAGAGGCTTGAATCTGAGGGGCTGTTAGTTGTTGAGCAATTGGGTAATGCTCTCCTAAGGCTAGAAATAGAGAGGAATAATAATGACAAGAATCTACAGACTCTTGCGTCAGAGAGAGTGAGATGTCAAGAATGCATAGTAATGTTGCACATGGTGGTCAAAATGAAGACCAAAGAGGCACTAAAGGCCAATATATTATAGAAAGGAGATGAGCCTTTGACCGAATGGCTTAAAAGCTTCGAATTAAAGATCAAGATGACCATCCAAGCTAAAAAAAGGTTGCAGCAAACAAATGTAAAGATCAAGGAGGAACATAACAAAGATTTTAAACTCCTTCAAGGTTTGCACATGGAATCATAGATAAGCAGTCAAGGCAAAGAAATGATCAGATTGGCTAGTATGCAGAAATCATTTTTTGGTTATGTGCATAAGCTGGCAGAACAGTTTTCCGCCCATTTGGACAAGGTGCCAGAACTCCAACAGTTTAGCGGATGCATCTTTAAAGCCATGGAAGAGCTGAAGGATCAGACAGATGCAATCAAGAGCCTGGCTGGAGAACATTCCAGATGGCTTAACAAATATAGTAATGTTCATATCAATAGACCCGAAGAGCTCATCCCAATCATTACAACTGTCACTGCCTATAGGGATAAATTAGACAAGGGGAAGTAAACCGAAGCTTTGATAGATTTCCTCTTGTGCTAAATTTTGATAGTATTGTAATGGATAAGCTTTTGTTTATCATTTCTGGTTAAGGAAGTTGAACCATTTTGGTTATCCCTTTTTGTAATGGTCCAACTTTGGAACTCTATATGTATTATTTCCAAAATCAATACAAGGGTCCGCTAAATTTTGGTGTGAATAATAGCATTTTGCTGAGTCAAATTTGTATGTATGAATGCCATTTCTTTAACTTCTCCATTGCATTGCATTTATCTATCTATTAAATTTGAATGTTTCTTTGGAATTAGATTTACAGTTTTTGGTTGAACCAAAATTCTGTATTATGATTTGATACAGTTAATTAGGGGGAAATCTGGTGTTTTTCTAAATCTGGGAGATGTCCATGTGAAATAGATTGATTCATTTTCATTTCATCATTAAATCTTTAAGTCTTGCATTTTCATTTTCATTATCGGTTATTGCATTACCAGTTTTAAGAATTCATATGATTGATGAAGTCTTGAAATTGGCTAAAGTTAGAATTGAATTTATCCTGCCTGAGCTATTTCCTGTCTAGGTTTAGCTTGGTTTACCTCTTCTTTTCTCAGTTCAAGAACATACCCCTATTAGAATAGGAAGGATCGATATTCATTGAAGATCATTTACTTAAGGGAGTTTCACCTTTAAATTCAAATGGAAAATAGTTGTTCAATCACAATTTTCCAACTATTGTATTCAATTGTTCTTAAATATTTGGGTATTCTAGAGTTAAAGAAAAAAAGAACAATCTATTTACCAACATCAAGATTAGAGCATCCCATCATCTCCTTGTCATGCTCCTCCATATCCACCTCAAGAAAACATCATTCCTCCAAATCCCTTGCATAACAATAAATCCCCTCAAGCTTCAGTTGCTCCTATCAAAATTGTTCCTATCAAATCTGCTCATGCACCTATTGATATAAAGGTGAATTCAAAAGAAAAGAGCCTTGGTCATGTAGCTCATTCTAAAGATGTTGATATCCCTTCCACACCTTATCTCCCTCCATTCAAACGTAATCATCATCTTTCTCGATCTTCCAAATCCATCCTTGGTCCCTATATCCCAAAGCTAAAACTATCAAATCTTCCATCTATATTGGGTTTTATATCCCTCAATCCACCATGCCTATAGCTACTAGCTTATCATCCACTCTCTGTATCAACCCATCCATATGAACCAGTCATATTAGTCCTATTCATCCACATTCTCCAAGTCTTTTGGAAGCAATTTGGATGTGCAATGAAGAAATAAAAAATACAAGAATCCATGTACATATGAAGATCACTATGTCCCATCTAATCAACATGTGACTACAAAATAAAAGGAAATATTCAAGAGACCACAAAAGTACACTAAGAAAAGAACAAAATCAAATAAAATATGGGTTCCTAAATCCATCATGGAAGAATTGCGTTCTAAATCTAAGAAAAGATTGAAATCAAAGAAAATATGGGTTCCTAAATCCATCATCGAAGAACTACGTTCTAAATCATCCAAACTTATGTGGATTCCCAAGTCTCTCTTAAAAGACTTGAACAAAAAGGAAAAGTCAGAGTTGACATTCAAGCTTCCAAAGTCTTCCACTTCATCTCTGTCTAAACATCTCCCATCTTCTAACTCTATTTTGGGTCCTCACGTCCCAAAATCCATTACCTTGAATACTACATCCATCTTGGGTCCTCGTATACCAAGATACATATCATCTCATCCATCAAAGCCTCAAGCTATTCCATCCACTTTTCCTCCATCTGACTGCTACCCTTCAAGGAGTGTATCAATGTTGATCTTATCACCATACCCTATCTAATATCCCACACCTACCTACTACCCATCCATCCCATATCCTTCCATTCCTCTTATCCAATCCATCATATAAATCCTTGGCTATCATATTCCTTATCCTCCATATCATTCTTCCCTATCATCACCCTATCAACATCTTTGAGCATAATTTCAGCGGCCTTGGCCTATCATAACATATCCTTCAAAGGAGCACTATACAAAGAGAAAGAAGCTTAAATTTCCTTCATAAAATAAAAAGTACAAAAAAAAGTGCCTTGGTGAAAACCTGATAAACATGCACCTTGGTAGAAAAAGTAAAGAGAAATCAATCTTTCCTATGGTGAAAACCACTTATGTGGTGATGTAGATACGTACCTTGGTGAAAACCTGGTAAACAGGTGCTATGGTAGCAAAAACAAAAATCTCTGCCAAGTATGTGAAAACCTAGTAAACAGGTGTCTCTCGTACTCTGCCCTCCATCTATCAATGCTCATTCTTGGAAATCGTTTGCTTCAGTTTGTACATAGATTTTAGTCACTTTCGTGACACTTTGGTTCTTCTAAGAATCCTCCTGGCTTGAAACTGATCCAGAGTCATAACCTGGGGGCAATCAAATCAGCTTTGTCCTCACAGTATGAGTCAAGTTAGTCATCGTCACTTTCTACTAGGGGCATAGGTCCTCAAATTTGATGACATATTTGGCTTACACCAGAGTCAGTAATCTTGTCACTTCTGAAGGACAACTCGCTACTTACACAAATAGGTGTTTCTCAACACCCCAATCAATAGTATTTCTTAACACTGTCTTTGGATGCATCTGTGTTTCTTAACACACATTGGATACCACAAACATAAAAAATATCTCAATAGAAATCAAACATATCGCACTCATAAGAACAACGGTGTTTCTCAACACCTCATACATATACACATCTGAAAACTTTGAAACTGGCTGAAGTATGCTAAAATTCTATTTGTATGCTATCTATTTTCATTGATATTTGTCAATCTTTTCTATTTCTACTACTTGTTGGTGTGATTTTGATGATCTAGAAATGTCAAATAAACAAGGTGTATGTGGTAAGAGCTCCCGCATTAAGGTGGAAAAGCTTCACATCCCTCGATCCTATTTATTTGTACACCAAGGTGAGGTTAGAAATATCTCCTTGACTATTATTGCTCTATTTGTTTATGCAAGATTTCACTCATGGTTATCTTGGCTTTGAATGCCTTGATACTGGTGTTGGAGATTTGCCTCTGTGCAAATAATTGATTGTATGTTTGTCATTGATGACAACATACAATATACAACAGGTATCCTATATGCAATTATCAGTACAAATGTTTTGGTACTATGTGTGTTTATTTCCATGGTGTATACATGTTCTAGATGCTATGTGTATTCACGCTGAGTCAGATATACAGTTACAGTTGAGTTATGATTAATCAGTTATGGCAGTTACAGTTTTTGGATTTTATCTGTTAAGAGCCAACGTAAATACAGTGTCTCTTGAGTTGCACCTATCTTCAGGATATGCGTGTTTGTATTAATGTTTATTTATGAGTTAAATATAATTATCCAAAGGCGCTAAACATGTTTCAATAGAATATTGATGTTAGAGTTAATTTGGTGAAGCCGACTTTCTGAAGCATCGCGTCTATTCAGTTTGAGTTGCGCGGTCCTATATTTGATTGCATTCTTGATTGAGCCAACAAGAAAGTTGATGAAGTGTTTCTAGATACCATTGTGACCTTATCCTTGGTGAAGATACATATAGCAGTTATGTTATGTTTGCTAAGTGTGGAAAATGAAGTGAAAAAGAAAAGACAGAGAAGAGTAGAAAGTCAGAAAGAATAAGTTGAAGATCTATGTGAAGAAACAAAAGTTGATTGCAATTCATTGGAACTGATCAAGACAGCAGGTCTACTCAAATAGTTCATTTACCATATATAGTGTATATCTATTGTACTGAAGGTTTTAGCCTTCACCATCTTAGCAGTGAGCTATTGGACAGTGAGTCCTCTCCCTTAACAAGGTTATCTGTAAAAGACTCCTAACAGGGTCCGACCTTTAACCAGGTCTCTGTACTTCTTGCATTTTAAAGATCAACTCCTAACAGGGTTGTAAGATCTTCTAATAGGGATCATTATAAACTAGTGCAGTTATTTGTGGGTGCTAATTCCCACTGGGTTTTTCACCTATTTGGTTTCCCCATAATCAAATTGTTGAGTACTCTATTGTGTTATCTAAATGTGCATTTACTTTATATCAAATTAAATTTAAGAAAGAGAAAATAATTAAATTGACTGATAATTGATTCACCCCCCCCCTCTTAGTTATCCTTGGGACTATTCCAACAACTGGTGTACTCTTGCTACATCAAACAAGAAACAATTTTCAGGTCATCTTAGCTTTTATGCCCTGATGCTTACGTTACTTTCTCATATCTTATCCGATGAAAGTCATATTCATATTCTTATGGTTGCAGTGGCACCAGTAAGGATTGTATTGACTTTGATGTTCCAAAAATGCTCAATGATGAAAACATCTCAATGCTAAAGCTTCAGTGACTACACCTTAGGTTGCATTCATGTTAGTCTTGCATTTACATCTGCATCTGCATAGTGTTGAAATCTACATAATATCGATATCTCTCTCCAATGTGAAGGATCTGAGATTCTTATCGATCAATCTTCTCATCTTCAAGTGGTCATTTGTGCATGAATATGACACCCCTGGCTAATTCATCTATCCTGATTCCATTTTCAGGATTGAAATCGAAATCTGAAACTGACTACTTGCAGAAGCAATGAAAATCTCTCATGCTTTTCTTCTAATCAATCCATGTATCATAATTTTGGTCAATCTCAGTCAAACATGACCTCTCATCAAGTATGTCTTCTATCATAACCGCTTGGGACCTCTTTATAATCAAACCAATTTCTTCCTAAATTGTCTAATCAATCAAATTGGTTCTCATCACTGGGGCACCTATCCATGTTTCAATTTTTCTCCTGAGGGGGTAGGATCAAGACATGAACATTACAGTGATAATATCCTCAATTAAAACCTCATTTCTTGGGGCATCTTGGCTTCATCACATCAAATCAAGTTGAAATCATCTTAAATCAAAGGAAACCTAACTAATGGTCTTATACAGTGATGAATATACTTGAAACTAGACAATATTGGTCTTATACGGGCTATTCATTATTGAAACTAGATACATTAATCAAATTGGCTTCATCACTTCAAATCAAGTCAATTTTCTTACAAATCAAATCTCTTAACAGTAATCAGTTTCATTGCTTCAAATCAAACTAGTTATTTGTTCAAACCAATCCAAAGGTTTAAGAGTTCCTAACAGATTTCCAATTTCATTGCTTCAAATCAAACTGAGCATTCTATTTATATCTTTTGATCGATCTTCATCCAATCAAGCTCAAAGTTGGTCTTCTTCTTCAAATTAATGGTTTCATCGCTTCAAATCAAACTATTCTGGGTCTTCTCGCTAATAGGTCTTTGAATCAATGTGCTAATCGCACATCAATTAAAAGAGGGGCAAATGTAATCACTAAAAATGCTCATCTAAACCCTAGACCCCCAATCTCAACAATTAATCAAGAAACCCTAATCTTGATTATTCAAAGTCTTAAATCAAACATGCAATCCATTGAATTCAAACTGATTTGACCTAAACCCTAGGTCCTAATCAATCATCGTACTTGATTAATTAATTAATCCCTAAAATCATAATACATTGGCAAATAAACCTTATGTTAATTATTTAATTGATATTCTGATAATTAAATAAAAATACAAATTTGTCAATTAAATAAAAAAGGAATTAAATTAATTAATAAAAACAAATATGCATTCAAAATCAATTAAATTATTAAAATGCATATGACATCATCAAATCCAGTTAACTGATTTATCATTTTGGAAACAATCCAGTTCCACTTAGTTAACTGATTCTCCACTGTTTATCATCTTGAAAACATTTCAGTTAACTGAGAACTAAATAAGGAAGTTTCCAGAAAGACTGATCAGTCAGTTCAGTCAACTAACTCTTTCAACCAATCACATCTCTTGGACATGGATTGTGCTTCTTCAATCGAATCTGAGCCACTGTTTTCCTTCGATCTCGACCGTCGATTCGAGAGATTTCTATAAAAGAGAAACTCTTTGCCTTCACAAAGGATCCTAATTTTTGCATCATTATTATGCAGTTTTTCATGTTTTAGCATTCTTAGCATTTATCATTTTAGCTTTAATTATTGTTTTTACTTTCAAGCATGCAAACCTAATTTAGAGCACATTTTGAATTTGGGTTTTAAAATGAATATTAAACACTTCAATTTGGTGCTTTAAAACTGAATCTTAAGTAGCTTGGATTAAGCACAAATTTGCATTTTGCATAATAATTTTAGATCATCTAATAATAACTATAAAATCCTTTGTTTAGGTTATTAGTGTAGTCACTAAGCTTGCGATGACCTGAGATCAAGCCCATACTTCTACCTACTAGAAGGCAATGGGTAATTGTCTGTTAGTGTAATGGTTTACTTTGATTCTGTATTGTCTAACCCACTAACCATGTAAAGACTTTATTGAAGTGTGTGTGTTTGTTGTGCAACTTGCAAGTATCGCCCATTTTCACACATACAACAATCATGGTCTTTTTAACCACTTTGGAGAAAGGTAACTATAAGAAATAGAGTGATCTCATTCTCACTTATCTTAGTGATTATAATTTTTTGCTATATTTGTATAATGAAGTTCCTTTTTCTGATAATGATTGAGATTATGGTATTTGGAGAGGGTTTCAAGCTACAATTTTTATGTCATTTTTTAGCATGTTGATGATGACTTTATGGAGTCACCTATTGATTTTTGGGATCCTCATGGTTGTTGGACTTAAATTTGGAAGGTATATGAAGACTACAATTCTTCACCATCTCTTAATCCTCCTCTTTCCAACTCTGACGTGCTTCTTCATTCTCCAGATCAGATAAACCACAGTTGTAATCCTTTGGAAGAGATTGAAGATGCTTCAAAGTTTCCTGATTCTTTAGTTCAGATCACACATTCATCCTTTGTTGACGATTCTAGTGATTCATTGCAAGAGATATCTATTTGTCTTCCTTATTGGGATTCCTATTTCCAGATATTGGTGCATTCTTTGTGGAGTCTCACATTTCAGATTTGGGAGAGACATTTGTGTGGGTTTCTCTTCTCTCTGATGACAACTTAATCACATTTGTAGATACTTATTCACCTTCTTTAGAGATTTCTATCCATGAGTCTCTTCCTTTACTTGATATGTCACATTGTTTGGTTCAGGTTGATCATGCTTATATAATAGATTCTTCAAGTTTAGAGATTCCCAATCATTTTTAGAGATATATCTCATAATTGATGATATTTATGAAAACAATGTTGTCACTTCATCTTTTTCTTTGGAGGTTGTTCATAATCGGTTACCATTGGTTCATTTTTTTCACCTTCTATTATGATTGGGTATACACCTGATTGGTTTGTGGCATCTTCATCATTCAAGGATATGGAAAGACATGAGACAATTTCAAAGGAAACATCATCATACTACATTTGGATTTCACTTCCTAATTCCTATCTAGAATGAGAAGCATTCCTACATTTATACTTGGTTTATCTTCTTCACCATTTTTGCATTTAATTATCGATTATGGGGGTGGGGGGAGGCAGTTTTCTCCTTCTTTCCTTCCTATGTAGGGATACTTGATTGTATATGCATAAATTATGTAGTTCTTGGGGGGTCGTGAGTCCTTCATTCATCCATTAAATGAAGCTTTGTTCAAGGCAATCTTCACCAGGCTACCTCTGGTGGCCCAACTGTTTCCATTTTTCATCTCTCTTTTTGAAGGGGAGTTTTTTCCCATGAGGTTTTCTCCCTTTCTTCTCTTTATGATAGATTTCTTGCATTGCATTGCACATGGGTACCTAACACGGCTTAGTATTCAGGACCTATCTTGCATTGTTATTTTAATTACATTTATGTACATTGTACTTAAGAGGGGGGGATGATGGGTGGTTTTGTAATTAAATATTCACTAATTACACTTTACTTAAGCTTACTTAGGATAATGCATTTCATATTATTTTTCATATGAGATGCCTAGGAGTTTGCACCCTATATTTGCACACATGGTATAGGAGAAATTCCATTTTAGGTGGTGATAGTTGTTATCACATTCCACTTTCTATGTGAGATCCACCTTTAGTGCATGTATCACATTACCATCCTCTACATGTTGCACATACTACATTGCATAATGGAGGATTATCGACCTTTTGTGGACATGTGATTCCACCTTGTGTGGATGATAAATTATCTAATCCCTATAATTGTCTCTTATTTTCTTACCTATATAAGTAGTCACATCTACACTATAAATGATTCCAATTGAATAAATCCAATCCATAAATTATGGTAGTGTAATCTAATTGATGTCCATTATCAATAATATCATTCTTGCATCTTGTTATAGTTATCTTTTTGTTCTCTTGTTCAAGTTATCTTGGTCTTTCATTTGATCCCGGGGTGTTGTAGAGTCACTTAAAACTCAAGTCAATAATGCTTAGCCCTAGGATTTCATGAGTCATCCTCTATGCTGAAAATGTCCTTCATTGGTTTCTTTACAACAAGTTTTCAAAATAATAAATACCTTGTATTCCTTAATACACTTATGCAAGACAACATCATGACCACATTAAGACAATACTTTTATTTCATTCAAAGGTTGCACTATTTTTTACAAGACTATTCCTTTGTTTAACATAAAAGTGTGGTGGAAACTCTTCTATAGATAAAAGGTTGTCTACATCTAAAGGCTTGGACACATGAGTAGAAAAAAATGTTTAAATGTTTATAGGTGTTTGAATTCTAAATTTTTTCCTTGAGAAGTTCCTATTTCTCATGATTGTAATTCATTTACATAATAAAAATTAAACCTTTGTGCTTAGCTTGTGGATATCCATGATACATAAAGTAAAAATATTAATGTGTAAAAATATTTTTGATTATGTAAGTAGGGTTTTGTAAGAGATTAGAACCTTGTACAAAGAGAATGATAGAGCATGAAGTATAGCCAAGGACTAAAGAATAACAAACTAACAAAAAATATTAAGTAAAACTAAACCTTAGAAACAATCAACCAACCCAAAATTAGGGTGGTTTAAAAATTGTTCCAAAAATTTTTTATTTATCACATTACAAGGATGCTTCTCCACAATATTTTTTCTTGTGACAAGGAGAAAACACAGGACCATTGGTTGATCCATCTTCTTGCCTTAGAACTTTAAAAGAGGTGTTTATTGATGAGAGACAATTATGTCCAATTTTATTCCATATTTTAGCCTTTTTTATATGCCTTTGTAACCATTTCAACATTCCATTTTCATTGGTTTATATCAAGGTGTAGTTTGAATAACAATTTAAAAATGAGCGACCGAGGAGCAGCGTCTGGAGGCAAAAATTCAAATTTGGCACTAGGCGGGAAACCTTCTGGCTCGGGACAGAGCGATCAGGGTACATACCAGGATTAGGGTAAGGACCAGGGAATTGAGGATTTGACAGATGAAGGGGTCCCATAGATACTGCAGCCAGATCCAGGAGAAACAAAAGGCTCTACCCCAGAAACAAGAGATACAGGTGCTAAAAGGGCCCCACTATGGTGGTGGACAAACCTTTTTGGAGTCACACCCTCTGGTAAGTCTCCTTTCCCAATTATTAAGAATGTCTCTAACAAAGAAATGGGGATCTATGCTTTAGAACTGCCTTCTGAGCTTATTGATCATAATATTTTGAGTATGGCTACTACTCTGGTGGGAAAGTTAATATGATCCAAATCCAGTATTGATATAGTTAGAACCTTTGTTAAAAAAAAATGGGATCTCAAAGGTCAGGTTGCGGTTTTAGAAATGGAAAAAGGATTCATGTCTTTTGAGTTCACCTATCAAGAAGATCTGTCCAAAATACTTTGTGCGGGGAATTGGTCAGTGGGTAGATCCACCCTTATTCTGCAAAAATGGACCTCTAACCTAGATCTCAACAAAGATTTCATGACCCAAGCACCGGTCTGGGCGAGACTTCCAGAATCGCCCTTGGAATATTGGCATGAGGATGTGTTTGAGGGCATTGCCAGATCCTTTGGGGAGCTACTATCTATTGATCCATTTATGACAGTGAAGAAAAGACTCACATATGCAAGGATATGCATTGGAGTTGACACAGGACAAGACATGCCAGAGGCTATTGTTTTCCAATCCAGATTGGGAAAATGAGTGCAAAAGATAGAGTATGAGAGCATCCCCTTTGCCTGCTTCCACTGTAAGAAAGCTGGACACAAAGCCAATCGGTGCCCAATAGTTATTGCAAAGGAAATAGCTTGAAAGGAGAAAATCAAGCAAGGAAAAAGGATAGAATTACAACCTTTGAAAGAGGAACTCATACACACAAAGAAGGTCTGGAAAGAGAAACTCCCAAATGAATTGATATCAAAAAAGAAAAACCCTCAAGGGGAGCTAACAAATGATAGCCTGGAGAAACTGGTTTCTGAAGGGTCCATACCAATGGAGGGGGAGGGTAAGGGACAACCACAAGCTCAACCAGGTAATGGCAGGGAGCGTGAAGGAGTATTAGTAATCCCAACACATCTAGAGGATGAAAATGGGACTGGAGACAAGGGAGGTCGGGATAACCCAGAAGAGGGGGAGATTATAGGTGAGGCCAGCATTGACCTCTCTCTTGTCCCAGACTCATAGGAAGATGGGAAGCAAAAAAGGGGATAGGGCCCAACCCTCTCCCAATAATCAAATTTTACCATAAGCGATTATATTTCACCAAGGAAGATTATCCATTTCTTGGAAATGGTTTCATCCTTTATGCCTGGTTAAATCTCAAGAATGGAAGCCATATTTGATAGCTACAAAGATGCCTCCAATGAGAATGTGGGAGCATGGATAACAGTGAAAAATAAAAATAGCAGGGACCCATCTCCGACATCTCTTGCAGCAACAAGAAGTAGGGCCAAAGTAGATACTGGAAGAAAGTCTAACACAACAGGAAGGAAGAATATGAATCAAATCAGAAAGGAAGAAGAAAAAAGAAATATTGTGGATGGTTACCAACGGACCATCCAGGAGTCTCTTAATAAATCATGAAGGTCATATCATGGAACATCCATGGGCTAAATGGAGTCCACAAACAATAAATAATTAGGAATATGATAAGGGACCATAGACCAGACATTTTTTTGATACAAGAAACAAAAATGAAAAAGGATAAAGTTGTAGGCATTTCCTTTGGAAAAGGTCTGAAGACTACTGCAATTGATTCAGATGGAGCCTCTAGAGGCCTACTGGTGTTATGGAAGGATAACCTCAATGCTAAAATAATTGGGGATGAGGGAAACATCTTACTTATTCATTTCAATAACCCAATAGAACAGGAGGGCTGGGCTATAATGAACATTTATGCTCCAAACATAAAGAATTGTAGGCGGGTCTTCTGGGACCACCTGCAAACTCTTTTTTCCAAAGTTACGGAACCAAAATCCATTATCATGGAGAATTTCAACACTCCTCTTTTGGAATCTAAGAAATTTGGTAGTCTACCACCTAACCTGGAGAGTAGGTAGCAACTTGCCAGTTTGATCAATGATCTGGCTCTCGTAGATGTGGATTTAGGCGGGGGTAAATTCACTTGGTCAAATAGAAGAACGGGATCAGAGTGCATTAAGGTTCACCTTGACATAGCCCTCATTTCTTTGGATTAGATGCAAAATTATCATTGTCACCTATCATCCTTGGCAATATTTAGTTTGGACCACTCTCTGATATCTCTCAATCTGGCCAATCACAATAAGAAAAAGGCTTTCCCCTTCAAATTTGAGAGGATGTGGACAACCCACCCGAATATCCTCAGTAAGATAAAGGAGTGGTGGAGTATAGATGTGGATAGGATGATGATGTACAAGGTGGCTAAGAATCTTAAGAATATTAAAATGGAGATTAGAAAATGGAACAAAAGAGACTTTGGAAATATTTTTCAAACAAAAGATAGGATTAAGTCAGAGCTTGTACAGATTCAAGAAGAGATCCAAAACCATGGATATGATGTTGATAGAATCATGCTAAAAAATCCATTTTGGCTGATCTTCACAACATTGTAAGTAAAGAGGAAATGTTCTAGAGGCAAAGGCCAAGATCGGTGTGGTTGAAAGAGGGGGACAAAAACTCTCACTTCTTTCACCTATCCACTATGAAACACATGATGGCTAATAGAATTAGTACCATTAAGTAAGGGGATATTACTTTGGAGGAAGATAAGGAGATTGCAAATGAGGCCATCGGGTACTTCACACAAATCCTTTCTAAAGAGCATAACCTCATCGAGGATGACTAGGAGGTAATTCTTCAATCTATTCCTAAGGTGATCATGGAAAGCTAGAATAAGCACATGTTGGCGATCCCGGATCAGGCAGAAATCCATAAAGTTGTTCTTTCTTTACCTATGGAAAAATCCCCTGGCCCAGATGGTTTCCCTTCTTTATTTTTCCAGATGTACTGGGAGGTTATCAAAGATGACATTGTTAAAGATATCTGGGAATTTTTTGGTGCCAAGAGCCTTCTTAAAGAGATCAATGCCACTTTTCTTGTCCTCATCCAAAAAATCCCAGGTGTGGATTCTTTTGATATTTTTAGGCCCATTAGTCTGTGTAACTCTTTTTACAAGATTATCTCTAAAGTCTTAAGTCTCAGACTACTTAAAATCCTCCTGGATTTAGTTTCCCCCCAACAAATGGGCTTTGTCCCTGGTAGACAAATTTTGGACTCTATCGTGGCAGTGCACGAGGTGATTCATTCTTTGGAGGAGGGCAATCAGGAAGGATTCTTTCTTAAACTGGACTCCAAGGTGTATGATAGGGTTGATTGGTCCTTCCTGAGTAACATTTTGGGGGCTTTTGGTTTCAATGACAAGGTTTTAAAGATTATTTTGTAGTTGGTCTCCACCCCTTCTTTTACGGTTTTGGTTAATGAATCTCCTTTAGACTTCTTCAGATCCTCTAGGGGTCTTAGGCAAGGGGACCCCCTCTCCCTGATCCTCTTCATCATTTTAGTGGAGTTCTTGGGAAGGATTATCCATGATTATAGGGGAAGGGGGATAATCAGTGGGCTACAACCTTCTTCAGGCCCTTTCACTTTTACTCACCAGCAATTTGTGGATGATACCATTCTGGCTGGTGAGTCTTCGGTTAAGGAAGCTAGAAATGTAAAGAAAATACTTAATTCTTATTCCAATGCTATGGGTCAGCTTATTAACTAGAACAAGAGCTTGGTGTTCTTCATTAACACTCCCATGGACAGACAGAGGAAAATGACTGGCAGTCTAGGATGTGGTATTGGCTCCTTTCCAGCTTCCTATTTAGGTCTTCTGCTCAGAACCAAACCTCTTGAGGCCTTCTAGGGAGGCCTTATTGATAGATTCAACAAGAAATTTGTGGGCTGGAAGGGCATCACCCTGAGTCAAGCTGCAAAAGTGACTCTGATTCAATCTACTCTTCAGAACCTTCCTACTTATGCTCTCAACCTCTTCTCAATCCCTGCTAAGGTGGTGAACTCTCTGGAAGCTATTCAGAGAAAGTTCTTATGGGCAGACAAAGATGGAAACAAGAAATACCCACTTGTGGCTTGGGATACTATATGCAAGCCAAAAAAACATGGAGGGCTGGGCATCAAGAAGTTGAAGCAGTTCAACAAAGCTCTGCAAGCTAAGCAGATTTGGAGAATTTTCAACTCTATAGGGGAATATAGGGACATTATGAAGGATAAATATGCAGCTAACTTAACCTTCAAACAATTCATCAGCAAAGATTTGGACCCGAAGGGATCCCACATATGGAATGGCATTCTGAGGACTAAAGGTATAGTGACTGCAAAAGAAAGATGGAAAGTAGGTAATGGTAAGGATGTCAACTTTTGGCATGATGATTGGCTCAGACAGGGTCCTTTATGGAACTTGGAGCCATATAATAGATGGGCTGAACATTGCATTGAAAGATATGGCAGTAGATTCAGTGACTATAGAACCAACAATGGATGGGTGAATCTTACTGAGGCATCCTAGGACCTAAAACCTCTTATGGTCAATATGGGTCACACTCCCCTCTCTCTCAATGAAGATGTTATAGTTTGGGGGGAAACAACTGATGGTAACTATATGGTGGATTTAGGATATGAAACCATGCAACATGTTGGTACTATCCCCATATGGGCCAAAGCCTGGTTTCCTGGTATTATCCCTAAGGTTAACATCTTTTTCTAGACTTTGCTCCAAAATCGCATTTTGACTGTGGATAACCTAATAAAGAGGGGGAAATTTATTCCTAATAGATGCATCCTCTATAAGAATCAAAGTGAAAATGTGGACCACTTATTTATCCACTATGATTTCACCAAGAAAATATGGCATCATTTCCTATCTTTTTTTGAGACATCCTAATGTTTCCCCTATACTACTCTTGAGCTCTTTGACCAATGGAATCAGGGGGGGAGTGGTCATCATCTTTGGTCTTGGGAAATGCCACATATTTTTTGGGGGCTATAGAAGGAGAAAAATAAAAGGATCTCTAGGGAAAAGGCTACCCTGGCTAAGTATGTTGCCCAGAAAATTTCAAATGCCCTTATGGAAAACTATACTAATTGCAAAGGTATCACCCCAATTCACAAAAATGGGCCCAGTAACACCAATAAAAGGTTGGGTTGCAGATGGACATTACCACTGGAAGGGTAGTTCAAAGCTAATTTTGACGGGAAGCTAAGGGAAACCCTGGGATGGCTAGTGTGGGAGGAATAATAAGGAACTCACATGGTAAAGGTATTGTTGCTATTTTAACCCCCCTGGGATCACAAACCAATCATTATGTTGAGGCAAGTATGACACATCACACCCTAAGGCTTGCCCGGGAAATGGGAATAAAAAATTTATGGTTAGAAGGGGATTCAAAGAACATCATAGATTTCTTAAATGAAAATATTGGGCCTTCATGGACCATTGAGAACATAATAGGGGAGTGTAGACAAATCCAAAAAACTTTTGATCAGGTCCATGTGGTACATGACTACCAGGAAGCCAACCAAGTGGTGGATAGGCTGGAAAATATGGGAGACAAGAATGAGGGAGTGAATAAATGGTATGACAGGAATAATTTACCGCTGGAAATTGTAAACATCATTGAAAGTGATCCGGTTGTGGGCAGACTCGGAGTTATTAAAGGTTAATTATGAAGAGTTATGATAGATGGAGGAAGAATCCCCATATGATGTGTAAGTATGTGAGATGCGATGGGATTATCAGTTTTAGGCCTAGTCGGCACACTTGGAGGCATAAAATTAATTATATGATTCATGAGGAAAAATAAGTCTCTCGAAACATCAACTCAATTTCACTACGAAACAGAGGGCTCTTAGTGAGAAGCACACCAGAAATAGAGGAAATGGGGAAATTGCAGAAATGGTGGGAGAAAGGAATAGGAGAGAGCCGAAGAAGGAAATAGAAAAATGGCACTGGAGATCCAAGGTCTGGGAGATTTTGAATAAGGGTGAAGTGACCACCTACATTGAACTCCTTCATGGGTGGAAGCCCTTTGTTATGAAGATGATGGTCAATAGCTGGAATGAAGGGAAGGTGAAAATTGATGGGGTAACTTTTATGGTGACAGAGGAAATCGTGTCGGCGGTGATTGGCATTCCCATCATTGGGAAGAAATTTTATAGGGATAGGAAGATTTCTAGCCAAGATTTGATGAATTTCATTAAAAATGAGGCAAAAAAGCGTGCTCTGGTAAAGAAGGGTACCTTTTACCACTCGAGCTCTATCAAGCCTTTGTGGAGATTTGTGTTGAGGGCAATTATCAAATTCATCTCTCTGGATATGAGATTCAACCGCATCAGCACTCACCTTTTTATGCTTCTCAACCACTTCAGGTATGGGGCAAAGATATCCATCCCTTTCTTCCTTTATTTGTCAATCAATGAAAACATTAATGACTATAAGGAGAAACACATTAGCAACCCGTCTTTCCATGAGGGTTTATTACTGTTAATTTATGAGTACTTTAAAGCTCACACTTTGGGGAAGGAAATCAAATGCATGGAGGAAGGAAATTATGAGGAGGGCTCAGGGGAGGAGTCCGTCCCCTCTGATACTGAGGATAGTAGAGATATGCACTTGGAGACTGAGGAGAAAGAACCTCTTCAGATGAAGAAAGGGAAGAAAAGAGTCAAATTGGAGGCAATAAAACAACACATTGAGATCTCCTCAGATAGGGAGTACAATGAAAATGAGGAAGGAATGGAAATGGGGAATGAGAGTTTGGGAGAAGAGAGAAAAATGTAACAAGGTGGGAAGAAGGGGAAGATGGATATAAAGAGGAAGATCACAATCAAAATTCTGACTCAGAATGAGGAGGCAAGCTTGGGGAAGAGGGTTACGAGATTCAAAAGAGGGAATCAGATAAAGGTGGAAACCCATGAGGAGAGGCAGGCCAGCCAGGAAAAAACACAAGAGGAGAGAGACGAGGAAGAGGAGAGTCAGGGGAAGGGGAATGAGGAGGATGTTCAGAGCCAAGGTTTTGTGGTGTATGGAGAAGACCATTACACCTATAGCATTATAGGCAAAAATAAGAAGGTCATTTGGAGGAATTTTGACACGGTCTTTGCGAAAATGGGGATAAAGAGAGAAATGGTTAGGACTTTGTTTAAGGAAAACAAGGAGGGTAGAATTCAGATGGAAGAGCTTATTGATCCAGCTCTGGTGATTTTTAGCGATAATGTGAGGGAGCATCCCCAAATGGATGTGTGAACAATGCAAAAAATAGTGCTATTGACAGCTACAGATCAATGAAATGGACCTACTATGAAATCTATGAGCTGAAAAAAAGAATGGACAGGATGGAGAAATAAAACATAATTAACAACAACAAGAATATTGCGGAGGACAGAGAGCTGGATAGCAGAGTGACCGAACTAAAGCATAGGCTCAAAGGCATTGAAGCCTCAATGGTTAAAATTTCTGAGCAATGCTACAATATACTTAAGGATTCAAATGATAATATTAAGGTGATCATTGACAAGTTTGAAGAACAAAGAGGAAATAAGGAGGATCAACCGCTGAATAGTGATAGGGAGAAGCTTCCAGAAGAAGGAAATAAGAAGAGGACAAGAGAGGATGCCAAGAAGATGGAAAACCAGGAATCTGACAAAGAGTTGGCTGACCTTAAAGAAGCTGTGGGGAGAATGACCAAGCTGGAGATACGGGCTACTGAGATTCTCAGAGATATTGCTTGATTCACACCCCTGGTTCTTTGTTCCTGGTCTTTTTGGGTGTTTTTCCCTGGATTTCTATTTTTATGGGACTATTTTGTTAGGTCTGCCTATTTTTTGTTGGTTTTTACTTAACGATTATATGCTCTAGATTACTTTACTTACTTCTGTAGGGTTTCAGGAACCCATCAAAACCTGTTTTCCTTAATAAAAAACATTCCATTTTCATTTCATTTCATTATTTACACTCCATATGATTAAATATATATAGATGATATTATTGATCAAAAGAAAATATATATACATATGATATTTTATATAGTTCTACGATAAATATATAGAAATCAATTATTGTTTGTCTTTACTAATAAGCATTGTGATTTCAAGTCTCAAACAATGTAGCTTGCAACATGTAGAACTTCTTGTCATAATAAAAATTGGTATTCAAAGCCACAATTCTTGTGGGTGACATCAGCCTCCACAATGGTGTTAGTTGTCTCTTTGGTTATAGTGCTAATAGATAATAAAGGAGGTAGTTTCATAATCATTGGAAGGGAAAATAGTAAGCCTTAGTTTGTGATAAAGGACATGTTGTCTAGTTATTGCCAGGTAGAGAAATATTACTATATCATATTTTATTCTCATTGTTATAACATAATTGTTCTTCATTTGTGGATAGTTACCAAGTCTTTACGCAAGCCATTCCTTCTCATTTTATTAGCAGCTCGTTAAGATAGAGTATTTATTAGTTCCTTCCAAGGAAGGAAAGTATTGCGGAGGCTAAAATGCTTAAACGGTGATTATTAGTTCTTGCTACAGCCAATTAGTGTTGTTCTTTTTCTAAGATCAGTTCTATGTTTACCATTTCTATATGTGAAGTTGCATATTCTTTAACAAAAAAATTAAATCATGGTTTTTTATGGAATTCTACTATTGGTTGTAGAGACGGTTGTAGGATTGAAGAAATGTTTGTATTTGTACAATGGAAGAGAACACACGTTAGCCTAGGCAAGCAGGGAACAATAATTTTGGGATTTCCACTCATGGATGTTTAGGCCTCCTACGCTGCTCTTTCTCCCTGTCTAAAATGTAGCTGGCACATTTCTACTGCACTAATTGGAGGGTCCACAGGTTTTTATGCAAGATAAGGAGTGACTATCAGATACTCCACAGGTTCCTATACAAAAGAAGGAGCGACTATCGGAGGCTTCACTAGTTTCTATGGAAGAGAAGGAAGCCAAGGTGTTGGGGTTGCCATTTTTATAGAAGATCTTAATAGTTGGTGCGTTCAGAAAAGAGGCTGGTGAATATCAACATGGTGGTGCTACTATTTTTGAAGAGAGGCTAAGTGGTTGGCATTTATGCATTTCTCCTTTTACACGTAGGTGATCCATGTTTTTTTTTGTTGAGGGTGCATTAATTGATTTTCGTGATAGGGCATAACAAAAGAGCCAATTTTTTTTTTTAAAAGACCCATATCTTCAAACTTGTTTTTTATGAAGAATCCCAAGTCTAGTTGTTATCGAGAGTCATCTTGACTTTGCTTCAAGGTCACTGAATGGACCTTGTAGGGTATTATCAAACCCTAACTTGAGGAAGTCACTAAGATCTTCACCTAAAGTGCTCTAGACCTAGTTCTCATCATCAAGCTCCTATCTCATGATGTGGAATCTAATAGGATAGATCTACTCTCCAAGCTAAATCGATGGGTTCAACTTGAAGAACACAATAATACACACTGCACATGGAATCCATCAAAAAATGTTCAGGGCGGTTCTCCAAATGATTTATGTATGAAAAAACTCTATTCTATTACAAAATACAAGGCATTCCTCTCTTATGTATACTCTTGTCCACTACCACTCCTACTTCTTACAAAAGGTTTCAACTATATATCTATCTCTCAAAAATATCTCCAAAATATCTTGTGCTCTTCAACAACTTCAACCACCTTGCATAGATGGCATGGTCGAGCCATAAATGAACCTCCCATCACTGGAACAAGTGTCAATGTCCATCAAAGACAAAAATAGCATGTTAAGAGCCATTTCAGTTGACCCAGCTGGGCACAAATGTCACATCCTGTGTTTCCTAGGTCATTAACTGATATTACCGAGTGCCAGCGTTGACTTCACCGAGAAAAAAAAATATTGTCCGTGAACATAGAAACTTACACATTGAGCATCAGAACAAAAACCTAAAAAAAAAATCGACATTAGGCAACATCACCCAACAGACATTCCTAAGGGATATTACTAACAGTCATCCCCCAGAGACATTACTGATGAACATTCCCGAGCACAAACATTTCTTATCTACAGATCATCAATCTTCAGTTGCTAGGGCCTTGTTGAATTTCCAGAGGTTTATAAACTACCTCAACACACATTTTAACTAGGAAAAAACTATTGAACACTATGGTGTTTATCCACCGATTGACCTCGGTCATTACAAGAATGGTGGAACAAAACACCTTACAAACTAAAAATCTTCTATCCTAGAAATGTTCCTAACCTTAGGTGCTCCTTCACCATACTCCCCAAAAAAAAAAAAATCAACTTCCAAGTGATTGGAGTAAGTCAGGATTGATGCCTAACTTCTTGAAATTGGTTTCCTGTACCTATGTAGCCTCTGAATCAAGATGTCCTTTCCATTTGACTAGATGTTCCATATAGACCTGCCTTCTAGTTTTATTGGAAACTCTTAAATTCAAAATCTCTTCAACCTATAGTTTCGGTGTAATAGGAAGTTTGAGTGCTCTAAGATCCTTGGTATCTGCTATGAGATCATAATATCCTTTGGGAATTGGTCCTTTACAGGATACCAAATCTACCACATTGAAAATAGGAGATAATCCTATGTCTGCAGGAAGATCAACTTTATAAGCATTAGACCCATAATTTTCTAATATTGCATAAGGACCTATCTTCCTCATCTGAAGTTTACTCAAAACTCCTTTCTACAACCTTGCTTTGTTTAGGTGCACCATGACCAAATCTCCAACTTTAAATTGAATATCTCTTTTCCTTACATCTACCTTCTACTTGGTGTGAGTTGTACTCTCAATCAATATTTCTTTAACTGAGTCATATACCTCCTTCATGGATTGATAAAAATCTTCATCATACCCACTCCTCTCTGCATTGCTTCCAAGATCCCTTAATTCACATATACCCCTGGGATGAATCCCATACACTATTTCAAAAGGGCTCTTTCCAGTGGATCTGTTAACTAGATCATTGTATGCAAATTATGCTTGAGCAAGTAACTGATCCTATGATTGTCCATACTCCTTGGTGAGGCATCTCAAAAGATCGCCTAGGATTCAGTTCACCACTTTAGTCTAACCATCAGTCTATGGATGATATGTTGAGCTAAAAGAAAGATTTGTACCAAGCTTCTGCAATAAGGTTTTCCAAAAATGACTCATGAACTTGGAGTCTCAGTTTGATACAATACTCAAAGGTAATCCATATATCCTTACTACTTCTCTAGAGAATAGATTCTCTATGTAATACGCATCATGTGTGGTCTTACATGGCACAAAGTGAGCCATCTTGCTGAAACTATCAACAACCACAAAGATACTGTCCATTCCCTGCTTGGTCTTTGGTAGTCTGACTACAAAATCCATACTAAGGAATTCCCATGGTCTATTTGGGATAGGAAGGGGCTGATACAATCCTTCATTAGATGAAGTCCCTTTTTCTTTTTGACAAACCATACAATTCTCCACATGCTTTTGGACATCCCAATTCATTATTGGCCAATAGTAATACCTCTTGACCAATTCTAGAGTCTTATTTAACCCAAAATGTCCAATTAAGGAACCATTATTCTTATCTTGTACTAGGTTCTCCCTCATGGAACCTCTTGGTACATAGAGTTGTCCTCCCTTAAATAGAAGACCTTCTTGAAGAGTATACTCCAAATACTCACTATGAAAATGATTTTGATAATCTTGACATACCTTGTATGCTATTGCAAAGTCTTCATAAGTTAGATACAGATCTTTGAAGCTTTCAATGCCAATGCTCCTTAGCTAAAATTCTTGCACTATGAGTAACCTTCTACTCAATGCATCTGCTACTTTGTTTTTTAATCCCTTCTTATTCTTTATAGTGAAGGTGTAGGCTTGGATGTACTCCACCCATTTCATATGCTTATGGCTTAGTTTATCCTTTGAACTTAGTGATGCAGAGGGTTTAGGGTTCTAGTGATTTCTTTCCCCAAAGTTTTCCTAATCTCTTCTAACCATCCAATGGTTACCTCTTATTTTTTTCTTCTCCAAGACCCTCTCTATCAACTTATCCTCCAAGGTATAGTTTATTTGTAGAAGACTCCAATGTTCCTAGGTTCAACTAGTCCAACTAGTTCTTCAATTCCTTAGACTTATCCACTAGATTTTCCCCTAGAATCCCAAACCCTTGCTTAGGATCTTCCCATACATCTCCTTATACTCTTGTCTATGTTCTTGGACCATTCAAATTTCTTTAGAACCCTTTCCCACGCTTCTGGATACTTTACCAATCTAATTGGTATCAAATTCACTAGGAGGCCTAATTGGCTTGTTTCCTAGTAGGTCAAATTTCACTATTTTGGGGTTTAAGCTCTCAAATCCTAAAAAACAATTCCACAGAAGACCTTGAATCCAAAATCCAAAATCTTGATTTCTGGATGCACCTACAACCCTAGTTACCACTAGGCCCTATTTTTTAGCCTATTAATTAGGCCTCTGGACTAGTCTACACAAATAGCCATCAAATTGGTCTTCAAACTTCATTTATCCATCTCCCACCTTTTGATCCTTCAAGGAGGCTCTTTAGGGCTTTTGCAAATACCTCTAAGTATTTTCCCCAAGATCATGGGTGCTCGAACCAAATCCAAATTCACCCAGTCCAGGCTCACCTATTCCTAACAGTCAGCCATAGGTATTCAATCTTGGTCTAGAAACTCCATTGCAAAAAAAAAATGAAAACAAAAACCTTATATACAGACTCTAACCCTTCATCCCCTTTGGTTTCAGCCATTTCCACTATTGGATGCTTAGATTAGAGCCATTTTTGGCATTGTGACTCTGTAAATGGGACTTACAGACTCGTGACTTTAAAACTACTGTAACTCTCTAATCCTATAAATTCAAAGAAAACTAAAGTATGAAAAAGAAAGCTATCTTGAAACACTACACCCCCATGGGGTCCAATCTCCTTTCCCAATTTGTACACAACCATACATAATACATAAAGCACTGTGTATTACAAGAATACAGTCAAAGGCATCCGTATAGAAGTTCAAAAAACAAGGTCTACAATCCAAAACTTCATTAACCTTTCAAAATCATCAAATCCATGCTCATATACCAAGAATGAGTGGTTACAACTATTCTAACTTCATTTTTCAACTTCTTGTCAAGAAGTTGCAAAAGTTGCTCGAGCAACATTTCAAAGTTGCTAGCAACTTTTTGCATTTTGTGCTATTTGACTCTTTGTGTCAAATCTATTATTTTAATTGACTTCTATGACCCTATTTAGGAAATTTAGGGTCCTAAGACACACACTAAACCCAACCTACACAAAAATAGCATGTTTTGTCCTTTTAGGCCAAATTGACCCCAATATCCTTTATGAGCTCATTTGGCTCTTACAAACATGGAAATGAACCAAATTGGATCCAACCTAGTGGACCTTATTGTAACTCACACCCTCACACCAAACCACCTAACATAACCCTAAATCACACTAACACATCAAAATGGAAGGTTCTTTGCACCACTTAGAAAACTCAAAGCCTGATTGTCGGCAAAGACTACAAATTATTTGGGAAGGAGATAATGTCTCCATTTCCTTAGTGATTTCACTAATGCATAATATTCCAAATCATATGAGGAATACTTCCTCTTTGCATCACTGTGATTCTCACTATGAAAGGCTGCTGGATTTCCTTCTTGACTCAAAACTACACCGACAACAATGTTACTAGCATCACACTTCATAGTAAACAATTTGTCAAAACTAGGAAGTGTCAAGATCAGTTGATTCACTATCCTCTTTTTTAAATGTTCAAATCCTTCATCAGCCTACTTATTCCATTGGAACTTGGCTTTCATACCTCCTTTGATGGTATCTAAAACAGGTGCCCTGATTTCACTGAACTGTTTAATGAACTTCTGGTAGAACTGTGCTAAACCATAGAAACTCCAAACTTCAGTTGCTACCTTTGGTGCAGGCCAATTCAGAATAGCTTCAACCTTTCTTATATCCATCTTCAAGTTACTTTCTAAGATAACAAAACCTAATTATACCAACTCTTTCTTCATGAACTCACTCTTTTCCAAGTTGATTGTCAACTTTTCTTCATGCAATCTTTGCATTACCATTTTCAGATGTCTAAGATGATCCTCTTTGGTTTTTATGAACACCAGGATTTCATCTAAGTACACTACAACCCATTTTCCAATGAATTCCTTCAAAACCTCATTCATCAATCTCATAAATGTGCTTGGGGCATTTGACAACCCAAAAGGCATAACAAGCCATTCATACAGTCCTTCAGTAGTCTTAAAAGTAATCTTCCATTCATCTCCCCCTTTAATTATGATATGATGATATCCACTCTTCAGATCTATCTTGGAGAAATATCTTGCTCCACCAAGTCAATCCATCAAATCTTATATTCTTGGTATAGGGAACCTATACTAGATATTTATCCTATTTATGGCCCTAGAATCGGTACACAACCTCCAAGTACCATCTTTCTTTGGGGCTAGTACTATGGGAACAACACAAGGACTTATGCTTTCTCTAATCGACCCTTGGTCAATTAGTTCATGGATTTGGTTAGAAATATTTGCATTTTGCTGTGGGGTAATCTTATAAGTAGCGTTGTTTGGAAGTGAGGCTCCTGGGATAAATTCAATCTGATGACTAATATATCTCTCAAGTGGTAGGATAGCTAGTTGACCATCACTGATTATGGCCTGGTACTGATTTAACAACCTTTGAATCTCTAAAGGCAACTCTTCCCTCTTATTTCCCTTTTTACCTATTGGTTTTAAAACCAAAGAAAAGCCTACTCCATCTTCTAACATTGTTAAGAATTCTTTCTCACCGACCAACAATAGGTTGGGACCTCTTTTCTTTTCTTTCTCTTCTTCCAAGGTTTACTGTACCCTAAAATTTATTCCATCCTTCTTGAAGGAATAGGAGTTCTCAGCTCCATCATGCACTACAGTTTGGTCATACTACCAAGGTCTACCTAATAGTAGATGACACACATCCATGGGAAGGATATCACACAAAAATTTGTCCTTATACCTCCCTATGGAAAATTCTATCCAAGCTTGTTCATTGACTATTACATGTTGATCTTTATTCAAACAAGTAACTCTATAAGGATTAGTGTGATGTATCCTTGTCAATTTTAACTTCTCAATAGGTTCTAAAGAAACTATATTATCAGTAGAACCTAAATCTATGATAACTTTACAGACCTTACCAAGTATTTTGCAATTGAATCGAAGCAAAGATCTTCTTTGGCTTGGCTCTTCTTTGATGGGTTCCTTAAGGAGTGTCCTCTGAACCATGAAATTCTCTCCCATCTATGATCCTATAGGGACTTCTACAATCTTGCTACTAGAAGACTCTTCTTACACATAGTTAGCTCTTTTCTCTCCTCCTTGTGAAGTAGAGCTCTTTGCAGGACATTGATATGCAGGATTCCCAAACTATTGATAGTTATAACACTTCATTTAAGAGAAGTAAGATCCTCTTCCTTGGTTATCAGTTCTTCCTCTTGAACTATTATTTGAACCTCTTCCTCGGTTGTAACCACCTCTAGTGTTACTGGATCCTCCTTGGTTCTCTGTGAGTTTGTTCTCACTCTGATTCTTAGCTTCCGGACTTCTTCCTCCATATCCTCCTCTATGACCTCTAATGTCTCTTCCTCTACCTCTACTATTTGAATCTTGTTTCTTCTTGAAATTTTCTTCCACTTTAAGGGCTAGTTGATAGCATTTATGCACAGTCTTGGGGCTTAAGAGACTGGTCTCTTCTTGAATAATCCATTTGAGGAAATTTTGGTATCTTTCTACCTTTAGGATTTCTTCTTCCATCACATGGTACCTTAAGCATAGCTTATGAAACTCTTCTATATAGGCACTAACTTCTAAGTATTTATGCCTCAGATTCTACCTTTTCTTATGCAATTGTACTTCATAATCATCAGGAAGGTAAGTTTCCTTCATTTTTACCACCATACCTTTCCAACTAGTTATGGGGTTCTTTCCTCCTTTTTCCCTTTCATCTTGGACAAATTTCCACCAAGTGAGAGAATTTCCTCTCAATCTTGTCTTGGCTATTCTGACTTTCGGAGCTTTAGTCACACTATCACAATCAAAGTGATTTTCAAGACCTTCTATCCATTCCATGATTAATTTTGGATCCATTTTGCCACTAAATAAGGGCATGCCTTCTAAGGACTTACCACTCATTTCCTTCAACACTTTCAAGCATGGCTCTTCTTGAAGCATAGGGTCTGGCTCTAGGATCATGTCCTCCTTAGCCACTTTTTTACCTTTCACATCAGCTTCTCTCATTAGTTCATTGACTATTGTAGTTTGAAGCTGCACTTCTTCTAACTTGCATGCCATTTCAGCTAACTGTTCCTTCAGGAGTTTTTTCTCCTCTCTCTGTTCTCTGACATCTCTTTCCAGTTTTGCATTGGACACCATGTTGGATGAATTTATAGACTCTTCTAAAAATCACACCCAAACAACACAAGCCCAATGCTCTAACTGGCTCTGATACCAATCTGATGAAGAATCCCAAGTCTAGTTGTTACCAAGAGTTAGCTTGACTCTTCTTCAAGGTCACTGAATGGACCTTGTAGGGTATTATAAAACCCTAACTTGAGGAAGTCACTACGATCTTCACCTCAAGTGCTCTAGACCTGGTTCTCATTGTAAAGCTACTATCTCATGCTTGTTAGTAATAACTGAGAGGGGGGTAAATCAGTGGCCTCAAAAATTTATCCTTCAAACATTAACCACCAATCAAATAAACCTTAGATTATTAAGTCCCTACAAGATGCATGCCATGAAATACTTATAATGAATAACTATCTGTTGGTTTTCCTTGTCTATCCTTATTCTCCTTGATTACTGATAAGCAGTATAATTATTTACTGAAACTTAGTAAATAAGCAGAGTATACCGATCAACCCAGTGTTAACTATGTCAGATACAAAACAATAAAGAAATGAATCATATGCACATAACACATGAATTTTTAATGTGGAAACCTTGTTAAGGGAAAAACCACTGGAACCGGTACCCCAATTTTTCACTCTTCTGAAGTGAGCCATGTTAGGAGCCAACCCTATTAAAGGTTACAAACACACTGTTAAGTGCAACCTTGTTAGAGGATTTTATACATAGAGGTTGTCACTTAGTATCGGGCATCTATTGCTACAATCCTTAAATGAGCCTCCTTAGATTGTCAATAGGTATTAGGCAAGTCCAATGCTACTTTCATGAATCAACCTTTTTGGCACTCCTTGGGATGTATCTCAATATATAGAAGACTGTTAAGTCCTGCTCTGTTAAGAGACTTGATGCTTCTATGGTTAAACTGAAACACTATGACCTATTTCTAATGCAACTTTAAATTTTAGATTTTTAGATCTATTTAAGTACATTACCTCTCTGATTAATGTATCAATTCAATTCTTTATGCTCCACACTTTCTACTCTGTGATGTTGTGCTTCACTGTTCATCGCTGTCTACAGAATTCTTTAGCTCTCCTTCAACTTGATTGATTAGGAATGTATGAAGTAATTCTTCATCATTTTCTCTTTATCATATTATTTCTATTCACTCCCCTTAATCCCCTTTTCATCCCATCAAAAATGAATTAATCTTGTCTCTTATATAAACATGATATTCACCATTTCTTGATTCTTAATTCTTGGCGTAAAAAATAATCCAGCCAGTTTGATTCAAAGCATAACTCCTGATTTATCTTGTAGTTATCTTCTTGCCAACTGTACAAATCTTCTTTAAATCAATTACTTAACTTTGGTCGAATAAAACAAATAAAATAACTAGTTAAGTCTATCTTTAGCTCTTGCCAGCTAGATATTTTGTTGTTTTCTGAACTCTTTGTTCCGTCGGTCAACTCTTTAGTTAGTTGTCAGTGACAACTAACAGTTTCATTAGCATGACTCTAGTTAGCTTTGGGATCTCTGTCCGTCAGGCATCATTAGATTTTTACTCATCGGGCAACTCTATTTTTAGCTCGTCAGGCATCTTGTGGTTTTGCTTCATTGGGCAACACTGTCTTCTGCTCATCGGGTATCACAGTGAATTTTCTTCTTTGCCTTTACCGATGGTGTGCACTCCATCGGTGTTATCTCTCACGTAGTGAATACTTGACATTTATGCATTGCTGAAAGCATAACCTTTGTTCTATAGATTCTCTGAAGTCTTTGGCATTATATACATGACCGTACAGATGATATCAAGTTGACATCAATGAAAATACAAACCATTAACTGATTTAATGTTTTGCATTATCTTCAACTTAACATTATCAAATATTTAATCAGTTACATGTCATCAATCTCTCCCTTTGGCATTGATGGCAACATACTATATTATCACACTATACTATTTCTAATACAATATGAAATACAATCGTTGAGATTCATCAAAATACCAATCTTTCCTTTTTGTCAACCGATAAAATATCTGAACTCCGGTAAGCTTTTTTTAAGCCTAGATTTGATTCTTTCAGCTCTCCATCTTCTGATGTATTGTGTCCTCTTCTTGTATCAATTTCTCTCCTGTGACTATTATCTCTCTTTGATGTCTTTTTCTCCTATCAGCAACTCTCCCTTTGTGTAATCTTTTATACAACTTTCTCTCCCTTTGGATATACTCTCTCCCTGTTGGAGTAATCTAATAATGGATAATCTCTCTTCCTTTTTCTTTGAAGAATGTGATAATATGGATAATATCTCTCCCTTTGACAACAATGCCAAACAAATATTTTTCAAATATCCGACATTCATGTCAAACAATCTTTTCTTTTTCTATCTATAATATATTCCTTGAATTTCCCTTATCCATCAGCAATACAACAATATGCCTTGGTGCTCGGTTATGATATATACCTATCTATATATAGATGTAGCTTTGAAGTTCATCTTTTTTCTTGCATTAAAATTTTTTATATTTTGATAATATGTAGGCTGATGTAGCCTTCAGTCATATTACTGACTGGCAGACAAGCATTTGAACCCTAGTCTCTTTCTCAAGTACTCAAATGTATCCTTGGGTAGTGGTTTGGTGAAGATATCAGCCAATTGTTCTTTTTATTGCACATACTCAAGTATCACCTCCTTTTCTTGAACTTGTTCTCTCAAATAATGATACTTGATGGCAATGTGTTTAGTCTTGGAATGCGTGACTTGATTCTTGGAAATGTTTATTGCAATAGTGTTATCACAATAAATAGTAGATGTTTGATCCATGCAATATTTGAGAAATTTGTTGCAGCAGCAACATATTCTACTTCTGTAATAGACTGAGAGATGCATCCTTGCTTCTTAATAATCCATGTGACAAGTCTGTTACCCATAAAGAATGCTCCTCCAATTGTGCTCTTCTGATCATCAATATTTCTAGGCCAATCAGCGTCGGTAAACACCTTAAGTTCAAATTTGCCTTCTCTTCTATACCATAAGCCAAATTCTTCAGTATTCTTCAGATATCTTAGAATTCTTTTCACAGCAGTCATATGTGATTCCCTGGGGTTATTAAAAAATCTAGCAACAATTCCTACTACATGTGCAATATTTGGTCTAGTGTGTACAACATACATGAGTTTTCCAATCATTGATATGTACAAAGTCTGATTTACCTCTATTTTCCTGTCCTCCTTTGTTAACTTACATCCAGTAGCCATCGGTGTTCCAACTGGTTTGGAATCTTCCATCTTGAATATTTTTAGGACCTCTTTGATGTATTTGGACCGTGTAATTAAAATACCTTCACTTTTTTGTATAATATGTAGACCAAGAAAGAACTTGATCTCACCAAACATAGACATCTCAAACTCTTTTCTCATCTCATTAGCAAATGATTTGCATAGCATATCATTGCCTCCAAATATGATGTCATCAACAAATATTTCAGCAATCAAAGTGTTAGCATCAGTATCTTCCTTCAAATAAAGATTATTATTTTCACTAGTCCTTACAAATCCAATACTTATAAGATAGGAGTGAAGTCATTCATACCAGGATCTTGGATCTTGTTTCAATCCATACAAGGCTTTGTGAAGTCTACATACCATGTTTCTCTTGTCTAGATCGACAAACCCTTTTGGTTGCTGAATGTATACCTCTTCTTCAAGTATTCCATTTAGGAATGCTGACTTGACATCCATTTGATATACTTTGAATCCTTTGAATGCAGCATAAGCAAGAAATATTCTTACTCCTTCTAGCCTAGCAACGAGTGCAAAGGTCTCTCCATAGTCTATACCTTCTTCTTGTGCATACCCCTTGCATACTAGTCTTGCTTTGTTCCTTGTGAATTTTCCATTCTTGTTCAGCTTATTCCTGAATATCCATTTTGTACCAATGACATTCTTGTCATCTGGTCTTGGCACAAGTGACCATGTCTTGTTCTTTTCAATCTGTTCAATCTCATCATTCATAGCACTT
>MU224921.1:622381-639507 GCA_018584345.1 Thuja plicata
AATTTATCCTTCAAACATTAACCACCAATCAAATAAACCTCAGATTATTAAGTCCCTACAAGATGCATGCCATGAAATACTTATAATGAATAACTGTTTGTCAGTTTTCCTTGTCTATCCTTATTCTACTTGATTACCGATAAGCAGTATAACTACTTACCAAAACTCAGTAAATAAGCAGAGTATACCGATTAACCCAGTGTTAACTATGTCAGATACAAAACAATAAAGAAATGAATCATACACACATAAGACATGAATTTTTAACGTGGAAACCCTGTTAAGGGACAAACCACTGGGACCGGTACCCCAAATTTTCACTCTTCTAAAGTGAGCCTTGTTAGAAGCCAACCTTGTTAAAGGTTACAAACACACTGTTAAGTGCGATCTTGTTAGAGGATTTTATACATAGAGGTTGTCACTTAGTATTGGGCATCTATTGCTACCATCCTTGAATCAGCCTCCTTAGATTGTCAATAGGTATCAAGCAAGTCCAATCCTACTTTCATGAATCAACCTTTTTGGCACTCCTTGGGATGTACCTCAATATATAGAAGACAGATAAGTCCTGCTCTATTAAGAGACTTGATGCTTCAATGGTTAAACTGAAACACTATGACCTGTTTCTAATGCAACTTTGAATTATAGATTTTCATATCTATTTAATTACATTACCTCTCTAATCAATGTATCAATTCAATTATTTGTGCTCCACACTTTCTGCTTTGTGATGTTGTGCTTCAATATTCGTCGGTGTCTGCAGAATTCTTTAGCTCTCCTTCAGCTTGATTGATCAGGACTGAATGAAGTAATTCTTCATCATTTTCTCTTCAACATCCTCTTTCTATTCACTCCCCTTAATCCCCTTTTCATCCCATCAAAAATAAATTAATCTTGTCTTTTATATATACATGATATTCATTGCTTCTTGATTCTTGGCATGAAAAATAATCCATCTAATTTGATTTAAAGCATAACTCCTGATTTATCTCATAGTTATCTTCTTGCCAACTATACAAATCTTCTTTAAATCAATTACTTAACTCTGGTCAAATAAAACAACCAGTTAAGTCTATCTTTAGCTCTTGCCAGCTAGATATTTTTTTGTTTTCTAAACTCTCTATTTTGTCGGTCAACTCTTTAGTTAGTTGTCGGTGAGAACTGATAGTTCCATCAGCATGACTCTAGTTAGCTTCAGGATCTCCATCCTTCGGGAATCATTAGATTTTTACTCGTCGGGCAACTCTATTTTTAGCTCGTCAGACATCTTGTGGTTTTTCTTCATCAGGAAACACTGTCTTCTGCTCATCGGGTATCACTGTGACTTTTCTTCTTTGCCTTTACCAATGGTGTGCACTACGTCAGTTTTATCTGTCACTTAGTGAATACTTGACATTTATGCATGTCTGAAAGCATAACCTTTGTTCTATAGATTCTATGAAGTCTTTGGCATTATATACATGATATTACATATGATATCAATTTGACATCAATGACAATACAAACCATTAACTGATTTAATGCTTTGCATTATCTTCAACTTAACATTATCAAACATTTAATCAGTTACATGTCATCAATGCTATGGAATCTAATAGGATAGATCCACTCTCCAAGATAAAATGATGAGTTCAACTTGAAGAACACAATAGTACACACTGCACATGGAACCCATCACAAAATGTTCAGTGTGGTTCTCCAAATGCTTTCTGTATTCACAAACTCTATTCTATTACAAAATACAATGCATTCCTCTCTTCTGTCTACTCTTTTCTACTACCACTCCTACTTCTTACAAAATCGTTCAACTATATATCCATCTCTCAGAAATATCTCCAAAATATCTTGTGCTCTTCAAAAATTTCAACCACCTTGCACAGATGGCATGGTCGAGCCATAAATGACCCTCCCATCACTCAGATAGGTGTCACTATCCATCAAAGACAAAAATGACACGTTAAGAGCTATTGCAGTTGACCCAGCTGGGCACAAACGTCACATCCCATGTTTCCTGGGTCGTTAACCGACATTACCGAGTGTCAGTGTTGACTTCACTAAGAAAAATAAATATTGTCAATGAACACAGAAACTTCAACACTGAGCGTCAAAACAAAAACCCAAAAACAAACATTGACACCAGGCAACATCACCCGCTATACATTCTTGAGGGATATTACCGACGGTCATCCCTAAGAGACATTACCGATGAACATTCCTGAGCACCAGCATCGCTTATCTGCAGATCATCAATCTTCAATTGCTAGGGCCTTGTTGCATTTCCAGAGGTTTATAAACTACCTCAACACACATTTTAACTAGGAAACAACTATTGAACACTATGGTGTTTATCTACCGATTGACCTCAGTCATTACAAGAATGGTGGAACAAAACACCTTACAAACTGAAAAGCTTCTATCCTAGAAATGTTCCTAACCTTAGGTGCTTCTGCACCAGTTTTCCCCTGAGAGTAGAGAGGTTGTAGGTTAAATGAGTTTAGAGCCTGCTTCATGCCATGTCATTTTCCCCGTGATTCAGAAGGTTACAGAGATCACAGGTTTGAATAAATACAAGGCAGGTTGTAGTCGTGCACCAGGTATGGCTGCTTCAATTTAGTAGGGTAGTAGGGCTCTTCTTTATATCATTAGCATTCCATTGTCTATATGACTATTTTTCCTCATATTTTAATCTTCAAAACAATATTTTTCTCACTAATGTTGTCCTCGTTTAAATGCACCTGAAATTCAATGATGCTCTGAATTCTTTTCTCCTCTATCACCATTTCATTCTCAAACTGATTAACCATATTTTCAATCACCCCACACACAAATTTTACATGAGATTCAACATTGGTTTCTATCTGATGCGGAGCATAATCGACCCAATGCTCCATCCTCTAAAACTCTCTAAATTCACTCTTAAATCTGCATGTCTCATGGCTCAATGGCCAATTTTGAGGAGTCTCAAATCATATCCACATTCTAATAATAATGACATCAACCCAAATGTCAACCTCCATAGGATCTCCTCCTTCCTTTTGTTTTTATGCCACTACACTAACATGCATGCATAAGTAAACATGCCGCCACCTTTGGGTGTTATCCAAGATTGATAACAAATGGCTGTTCCAATTAACTCTGCGGTCATCCCAAGATATGATCTTCAACATCATTCATCTCTCTAGATATAGGTGACTCTGTGAGATAATTTTGTCACCTTCAGAACCTTTAGGGCTCGGGCTCCATGTGATACCACAAACCAGTCACATAGAGCTCGCAGGTTTCCCATGGACCAAGCTCAGAACCACCATCATGTGGCCTATCACCCCACGCACACATATCTATAATAGCCTCCACCTTACCAAATTTTAAGCACCGAATTTGATGATCTTTGTCGGCCTCTTCCACGGTGATAATAGAAACTTTTTCTTTGGCCTCAGACGACTTAGATACTCATCCTCTATTGTTTGGAAGTGAAGCTAATATCATTCTGCTGGATCGAATACACTCAACTCTGCAAACATATCTCCCTTGATGACTGTTAGAAGATATCTATTAGGCTCTACCTCTCGGGTCACTACTACCCTCACACTCAGCTGTATCACTGTCATCATACATGCATATAAAATATGCTCACCACCTTTTCTCCACACAGGCATAATAGTGTACCACCTTTTCCGATATCAATGACCACCTAACGGTTTTACATAACCGTTTTGGATTCCATGCAACAAGAATTAACAACAACCTTTAAATCAATACGTTCCTAAGTAGAACATTTCCATTGTTCCATTCGGAATGCAATGTAAACCGATACATTAGCAAAATAAAAACATACATAATATTTCCCAAGAACTAAAATCTCGGTTATTACCACTGCCGCATTCTTTCAAAATAGGAAACAGTTAGCAACCAAAATGACAATGCCATCAATCTGCATAGGTCCTTAGACTCGACTTAGTAGAAAACATAGAAGGGAAACGAAATGCTCCAATGGGATTTTCAAACTCCAATTACATGAAACAAAAAGCATTGAAAATTCAGTTGCTAAATAACACATGCATGGCTCTCTCGCCTTCAGCCAGAGAGCCGACACTCTCCTCCAATCTTTTGTGCTCTCCCTCCACTCACTTCACTTGGCCCATTTTATCATTAGGGCAGTTACAAATGACTGATCCTCTTTTTACTCCTATCAGTTACAACATACTTATTAATTACCCAACTATCGGTTACATTCATTATTATTTGGCAGTTCTTTAAGAACACAAGATTCTCGTTACATGTGGCGTGATATTGCCAAAACTTATGACATTACAACGTTAAGGAATTTTCCATAATTTGCATGAGTCGAGTGCTTCTGCACCACTATCTCTTTCCTATGTGATTTTGATTTTTTTTGTAGTTCCTATCGATATTTTGACCTTACACACTCCACCATATAAAATGTGTATTTGATTAGGATGTTTAATTTAAGATACTTGATCATTATATAACATGTGTACACTATGTATTTTCAAGTCTACGACCAGTGTGGGGGTTCTATTTGGCTAATCTAAATCCTCATTAAAATTCACTTTCTTTAAAACAAAAAATCTAAATCATTAGTATCAATAATTTGCACCATGCCCTTGACAATAAATACATTAAATGGAGCTATCCTGAAATTCATGTTTGACTATTTCCATTGCAATAAGCTTTGTGATAGCTATCCCTATTTTTATGGTATGCTCTAAAATGATTTGTTTAATGGTCACTTTCATGTGATACAATTTCACATAATCTTCTAACGAATTCTTTATTCTAGGTCACTGTCATTTAATCTTACTTTGCCCATTTACAAAGATCTCATAAGTGAGATGGAATTGGTAGGAGATGGAAGGTTATTCACAATTTGGTCATAGTTGGTACGAAAATACATTAAATGGAGCTATTCTAAAATTCATGTTTGACTATTTCCATTGCAATAAGCTCTGTGATACTTGTCCCTATTTTTATGGTATGCTCTAAAGGATGTTTTCATGGTCACTTCTCTTTATGTATTACTGACTACCCTTTAATATCTAAATATCATGGTCTTCTTTATATCATTAGCATTCCATTGTCTATATGACTATTTTTCCTCATATTTTGATCGTCAAAATAGTATTTTCCTCACTAAAGTTGTCCTTGTTTAAATACACCTGAAAATCAATGATTCTCTGGCTTCTTTTCTCCTCTATCATTTTTTCATTCTCAAACTAATTAACCATATTTTCAATCACCCCACACACAGATTTTACATGAGATTCAACACTAGTTTATATCTATTTCCTATGTGATTTTGATCTTTCATGTTTGCAATGTTACAATATTTTAATTGCACTATTGTCTTTGATCTATTTTCCCCCTCTCCACTATGTTTTCTTTGACCAATTCAATGATATTCTGACAAGGGTCATTTTCCCTTGAAACCATGTAAACCACTGGTAGTTTTCTCTCCTTGGTGTATTTGATGTCCTTTAGGATGTTGATCATTGTCTTTTCGACAATGCCTAGATCATTGATTTTAAGCATTGTTTTTCTTCAATCTGCCCATAAGGATGTCTCTTCTATGTTTGAATAAAACATATTGATTGAAAGGCTTTAACTTTGATGTTCTTTGAGATATTTCCCACTGTATTTTTTATGGTCTTATCACTATTTTGACATCTCTCATTGACTGTAGTGGACTATTGTCTAAAATACTAACCACTATTATCAAATCTCTATCTGTGTGTCAATTAGATCTTGTATCATTTCATTTTGATGTTTCTTCAACATTCTGATCCTGTGCCTAAACATTATCATCCACTATACCTTTCATGACTTGAATGGTATCTTTTATTGTCTATGGTGGTGTTTTCTTTATGACCTTCTTGGCTTTTATGGCTATGTTGAAACAGGGATGTCCCTTAACTATATAGTAGGGGTCTCTATCTCTTACTCACCTCTAATATATGTACAAAAATAGGAAAGAAAGAACAAGAAAAATATTATAAAGTTTTTTATTCTTTTTGAGTCTATTTTCAGGCAAAATTTTCATAGGAAATTTAATTCAAATCTTTGGTTACTACAGGGACATGCCCAATCCATAGTTCCTTCAGAGAATGTTGAAGAGAGTATTGAAAAAAATAGTATTTTCCTTTTAGTGCTAAAATGAAGTTTTGGGATACTCTAAAAGAGTTCAAATTTTTAGCATTTGATGGATGAATGCAACATTTAGATTCCTCTATGCATACTACTAATATTTTCCTTTCTTTAGATTGTAAGAAACATTCATTTCTTTTGATCATAAAATATCGTAGTTCAAAAGTAGTCTGGAAAAGGAAATAGGGTGCTGAAGAAACCACTTGTGTCTAATATAAATACTGTTGTTTTCTAATACTCAGACATTTTATGCTTCTCTCCATGTTAAAAACACATATTCTCAAATTTTCTATGATAGGACTCCTACCGATATTAAGTAATTTATTTCCTCTATTTCTATGCTTCTTATTTTGTTCACTACCTTGTTGCCTCGTTTATGTTTCCTTGTATTTTCTTATAGAAATCACTGAACAAAACTCTAGAACAATTTTCCTTGGTGCTTTGTCATGCAATTTTATTTACAAGTATTGTTGCTTACATTCAGATTTAGGTACATTAAATAACTACCAAATTGTATAATGTGTTAACATAATATCTCTATTCATTTGAAGTCCCTTAGAATACAAGACAACATTGTTTGAGGCAATTCATCTTTAATTTGATCAAGAGTTGACCTACTTAGCTATAGGTAACTACTTAAAACATACCTTTTACCACATTAAAGAATAATAACATAAAGAGGTCTATTTGTTTATTATATCCCTTGATTATAAATAGTTGTGGTTGTATTAAGATTCAATCTTGTAAACCAATGAATTCTTTTCTTCGAATTTGTGCTTCTCTTATCATCATGCACTTTGATTTCCAATGTGTTAAAATCTATGAATCTTAATTTTGTTTCATGTCTCAAAGTGGAGCTTGTCGCTACCACATAAAATGTTAGCCCTAGGTATGCTTCACATGTTATTGGCATTTTCTTGAGTGCTGCAATAATGCCAATCAGTCTGAAAGAACACTTTACTTTTGGTTCTGTTTGGATTGTACTAAAATGAAACATTGATATTTTTTTGTTTGAATTGTACTAACACAAGACAATATTTTTGAATCATAGTGAAAAGAAAAAAATAAAATTTGAATTGTATACAAGAACTGTTAGTCTACATATGTCAAAGTCACCAAAAAATTATTCCCTATCATTGCATGTGAATCCATTTGGACCTTTACGACAGATTTCCGAATTTGGTTGTGATATTTATCATAAAGAGATTAGTGCCAAGTGTGAAATTTTCAGATTTATGAATTTGACTGCAAAATCTAGTAAGAATACTGCTAAAATTATAAAATTTTCAAATCCCAAATTTGCCTGTAATATTAAGTGAGAATAGTGTTCACACAAAGAAATTTCTAGATTTATAATTTTATATTACAATCATCTGATTAAGTCATTTGCAATTTAGTTCATGTTTTTGTGAACCCAAATTTCCTAAGCATTGAAAAAATGTCATTGCTCCTAATAGTACTTCTAATAAATTGTCCATGGCAATATATGAGTTATCTATGGATCTGACACAGGTACTTGAAAGATAATTAACTAGAAGGTGGGGTTCCTGTAGAGTTGAGGTGGGTAACCTAACCTCTCTTAAAACTTTGTAAATAACAATATCTTCACTTGGAAGGTCCTTTAGAAGGCTCTATTATTTCACTAAAACATTAACTACTTATGTCTCAACCCACAACATAAATTAAATTATACTTGATGGACCTCACTAGTTGATAAATAAATCAAATAAGAGTCACTTCATTGTGTTCAAATAGTTCAGCTATATATTCTCAGACATTAAGTGGGACTACATTACAATTTCTACATTTTCTATGTAGGAATTACAACTTCCTAAGCAATCTCTACTATTCCAACTATTCTATTCATTGCCACATTCACAACTAACCAATTCGTACAATCCAGACCTGACAACATTTGGCAGGAACTACGCTGCAATTGCAGCTCTTGTTCTTGTTGTTATATACTTGGCATATAAATATGTGTGTTATGTAAACTTGTAAGGAGAGAAAAAAATTGTATAATTCTTTTGATAAATACAATAGTGCTTGTTTTGATAAATAAAATAGTGCTTTTTTTGATAAAACAAATGTAAGAAGGTTTTTTTCTATCCACCATGTGAACCAGGAGAAAGGGCCCACTCCTTGAGGAAGCTCAATAATGTTTTATTATCTATGTTTTGATTCTTTCTAGCTTTTAAAATTTAATAGTTACGTGATTGACATTTTAATATTTTCGTGAAAGTTCAGTTTGATATAAAAATTTGTGATTTGAGTTTGGTTTGATCATTAAAGTTTGATTTTAGCATTATTGATTTGATGAGAAGGTTTATTTTCAACATTATTAGTTTATTGATAAATTATTTGTTTTATTTTAGAATTTTTTGTTTGTGCAATTCCCATCCCTAAAGTATAAAAGAAAAATTCATGTCGATTTATTTTGATTTACAATAGGTTTATTTTTATAGGGTGCATTTCATATTTTATCAACTTATAACTCTCACCCCTTTGGCATATAACCATGGCAAATTTCACGAGCTTACATTCCCAGAATCAACACCTAGAGAAAGTCAAACCTAGTTTATTCCTTAAGCAATGTTGGCCTATCATTCATCATTGAACAATCTACAAAGGATTTCCTTTTATCATCTTCTTTTTGTACCTCCTAAAAGGAATAAATTTACTCCACCTTAGGAGTAACCAATTCTTCCTTTTTTTAAGCATGACCCATCTTGCTAAAAGAATGGAAAATAACTAGAGAATCATTTTTGGAAATGTTGTCATTGATATCAAAGTGTGTGTGTTTTGTCTAGGAAGAGAGTGATAGAAATATAGCATCATCACACAACTGAGAGCGGGGTGGGGGTGAATTAGTTGTGTGCTAATCACACAAACTTTAACCGGCTTACAAAATTAAACCTTTAAACCATAAATCTGAATATTAAACATGAAAGCATAGAATCACAACACCACATGAACACATTAACAACAAGATTTTTGACATGGAAACCCTATTAGGGGAAAAACCATAGTGGGGATCAAACCCACTAGATGGTGTACTCTGTTAGAAGCACAATACCCTCTTAAAGGTGATACAAGGGGAGTACACATGCATTCAGGCACACTGCCTAGATCTCACTGCTCAATTACAAAAAGGGAAGGATCATTGCCTTAAATATTAACTTGGAAAAAAATCCAATTGTGGACAATAATCCATTGTTTATGAATTACCTAATAGCATCTCCAATATGCATGTTCAATCTCAATGAAGTACAAGAAATCTTTGCTTCAATTTCAGATTCCACTCATACCTCTTCATATAGTCATTCAATACATCATTCTTGTGCGCGCGCGCCCACACACACATAAACACACACACACACACACTTAAAAATGATTACATTCTTTTCTAAATTTCATCAACCTTATAGGAATAAACAAGGTCGGCTTAACATAAACACATAATTATAAAATATTAATTCATTACAACTCAATATACAATGTGATCCATTTAATGTCGTTTAATACATAGATAAGATCCATAACAACATAACTATGCAATAGCTCTGTAAATCACACTATGATCCATCACAACGCGTTACACCAACCATGTCGGCCAATAATGTTAAGAACATTGATATCCATCCATAAAATCCTTCAATGTACTCACACAAGTCACCACGATCCAAAAACATGAATAGAAAACAATCATAAGACATAAACAAGAAACATTAAATAACTCATCAACATCAAAAACACCTGTCTCATAATTCATAACCATCTCTGCACTATTTATCAAGAAAAACAATTAGTAAACTTTGTCACTCCATAAACATAGCTTGTGATCCTCAAATCAAAGAGCCAATCATGTAAAGGAAACAATTCCATTTCCTAAACATTATATAGCCTTCACATCTCGAAATACTTTCACACTAATCCACAACGATCAAAATGTTGTCATAATGTCTTTTCCTGAATACTACCAGAACACCAAAATACCAGTCTCTGATAGATCAACCATAAATGAATAAAAGAATACTAAAAACCTCTATAACTTGACATAGATCAAGTACATACATTCCTCAACACATATGTAACTTTGCAATATCAAATCTACAACATAGTAACCTCACTAATCCAGACATTTGACTGAACATTCCTGCAACATCTCTACAACACTGTCACAACAAAGAAATATGTTGACATATATGACAAAACATCTATCAAATATGTGATAGAAATATTTGAAGCACATATTTGCACAATATCCCAACAGAGATATTGTTGGGCATATGGTCATTAACGTTAGAGTGATATTGTTAAAAATATTGTCATTGATGACAAGGGTTGTTGATGACAATGTTTTAGATATTTTTTATTGTTTATTTTGGATTTGATTGTGTGAATGTTTTCTCGTCAAAGTTTTGACTCACACTTAATTTTGGGTCTTCTTTCATAGCAACACCCAGTTACAGGCTTAGGAAATGTTATTGCATCTATAAGTACAATGCATATGATCTATCATCAGGATGTTAAAGAGAAAAAGGAGAACATGTATTAGTTACAAACCTAAATTGACCTAAAAGAAGGAGAAAAGAGGAGGGAGAGGAAGGTGAGGGTGCAAGGCCTATAGGAAATTAACAAGTGACAAGACAAAAAAATAAAAAAATAAAATTAAACAAATACAAGAAGAAAAAAGAAAAATTAAATAAATAGGATGCATCCTCAAGAATAAACATAAAAAATGAAAAAGTATGAACTAACACATACTAATCCTAAACAAGAATGAATTTACAAAAAGTACCAACTAATGAAAACAAAGGTAAACCAACAAGTTACAAAAATGAATTAAAAACCCTTTTAGTAAGCATATGAAAATATTAAAAATAAAAGAGAAAATGAAAGAAAAAGAAAGGAAATTTAAAAACTCTAAACAAGAAAAATCTACAACCTTAATTACAAAAGGAGTAGCTAATATATTTTGACCAACAATTAAAAATCTAAATAAACTAGAAAGATAAATAAAAACAAGAAATGAAAGAAACAAAACTAATAAAAAATATGAAATAATAGCATGATAAGATAACTTTGGATAGAGCTCATGTAGCAAATCAGGATGATGTTCATGCTATAAATTTTTCCTCCATAGTCCATGTAGATCCTACTCCTCATGTTGCTTCTGGTGTGACCCCCTTTGGCCATGTGGACCCTTCTTCATTTTCTTCTCCTTCTTTGCTCCAATCTTTGACTAATGATGTACAACTTTCTAAACACTCTGCCCCTTATGCCGACAGTCTTTCAAATAGGGTTTCATCACTTTCTCCCCCTTGTGGTGGGGATCCTAGTGATAGTATTCCCTAGAAAATGTCTGTCGATATAGGAAAAATTATTCTATAGCCTCTCACTCTCCTCCCCACACAGTGGCTGAGTTGTCTACCCACTCTTGAGGTAGGCTAATAGATTTTATGCGAGTGTGTCACTTATGGCCTATCCTTGTAGTAGATAACACCTCTACTATTAGTGTGCTATTTATATCTATTGATGTGTATGGGTTCTGGTTGTGTAAGGGACAACACCCTTGTTTTTTTGTCACTTTTAATTAAAAACATCATGAAAAAACAAAATTATAAGAAAAACACTAATATGTAAGAACACGATTAAAAATAAGAAATAAGGAGATAAAAACAACAAATGAGGAAAAAGACTAAAGAGGATGCATTAAGAGGTAAAAACTAAAAAGAAGGAAGAAACTTAGAATATTAAAAACTAAAAAATAAAGACAACTAGAAACAAAATAAAATATATTAAGATACTATACAAAAAATTACAAGAAAAAAGGATTAAAACAACTCCAAAAAAAGAAAAAAACATGGACAAAAATAATAACAATACGGGGATGAAACAATAAGATGAAAAAGGCTATTATTTTATACAAACTAGAACAAAATATGAAAACACACAACAAACCACATTATTACAAAAATTAACTAGAAAAAAGGAGGGATCCCCAATGGCTAAATGTTTTAAAAACAAGAGATGTAAAAAACCAGAGATGAGGTGGGTCCTGCTAAAAAAATAAGGGCTGGGAAGGGGAAGGGGAAATGATAGAAAGCGGGGCACAAACCTAGGAGAGAAATAATTAGGCATCTAAAGGCTAAGGATACCAAGAATCAAGGCCAAGTGAGGGAAGGGAAACAAGGTTGGAAAGAGGAGAAACAAAGGAGAAGGTCAAGGGAGAGATTGACGAAGGTTTTTGATGTTGGAGAGAAAAGGTTAGCAAGAGATACTTAAACTCCACCCTTCATCATGATTGAGATTAGTGGTGTGGTTGTTGATTTCTGTAGCTTCCTTTATCTTTCTCCAAAAGAAGCTTTCTTCTTTAGACAAGGTTTATGTGCTTTACAGACAAAGATTGTGCTTGGTAGATCAATAATGGTCAATAATGATACATAATTGTTGATCTCAAATTTTTGTTGTCTATTAGTGTCACACACTTAGTCATAATCAAGGCAAGTTGGTCAGCCATCACTATGAGCAAGCCATCCCACTAAGGTCAAGACTGAGAAGTAGTTACTGTCGAGCAAGTCATAGGTCACCGAGTACTCAATAGTTGTCAAGCAGAATGATTGTCGAGCTGCATAGAAGAGTTAGTGTCGAGTGACAACATATGGTTATGCCAAGAGAGACAGTATTGACTGAGCACTAGTGTTTTCCTATGTTGAGTAAGACAATTTTTTTATGTGTTTGGAATGGCACAAACACCAAGGTAAATTGTTTTGGCTGACTTCTATGGAGAATTTAATGATCATGCACAGAGATTTAATGCATTAATTTTATGTTATTTTTATGATCATGGATCCCTATGTAATCCATGCAACCAATCAAAATTAGGGATGCCTAAGTGGCAATAGGTGATGAATCTAGATCATTGATCTTGATCTAGATGTTTCATCACTAATCTATATATGGGATGCTTCAAACCCTAATATGTGTGTGTGCAAGTATATGCGGATGTGAAGAGCAGAGATCAAGAATATATGCATGTTTTGTATATCTGAAGCATTGACCAAATAGAGTGACCGAGTAGAGCAGTGAAGAGAAGAACATAGATAAATCATTTTGAGAGATCAGTTAAGAGTTGGAAAGAGGAGATTTGTTATCAACATTTGTAGTGTAGAGGATTAGGTACTGATACATTCTAGTAAGTGAATCGGGGTAAATCTCTTAATAGAGTGGTCCTAACAGGCCTTTGTAAATCTCTTAACCCAGTGCTTACTTTGTTGTAAGTTTAAATCCTTTAACAAGGTGGACTGTATAAGTCTGAAATCTCTTAATAGGGCAGACTCCTCACAGGGTAGATCATCATAAGTTATCAAAATTTGTATCCCTAATAGGCACACTTTATTACTGCAGTAGTGAAGATTTGTGGGTGTCATCCCCACCCTAGTTTTACCTTCAAGGGTTTCTAGGTTACCAAAGTTTGTGTTATGTGTTAATGATTAGATGTTAAATCTTTATATCATTTCAGTTTATGTTTATGGATACATGTTTGAATCAGTTTGTTTAGAATTGGTAGAAGTTTTATAGATATGATTCACCCCCCCCCCCCTCTCTCAGTTACTGNCCCCCCCCCCCCCCTCTCTCAGTTACTGCTTTCCCATATTAGACTTCCACCAATTGGTATCAGAGCATTGTTCTATAAGAAGAATTCTAACCACTTGAGAGTTAAGATCTTGGAAATGGAGGCATATAAGTTGGGAAAGGTCATTGAGAATCAGAAGATTGATATTCAGCTGGCACTACAGCAACTTGAAATAGTTAGAGAAGAATTGAGGAAATCCTTAAAAGATAGGAAGGAATTAGCAACTCAGATGAAAGATACTCAATATAAAGAAGAAGATACTGAAGGTCTATTTGACAATGCAAGTTCAAAAGAAAGTAATGCAGCAATTGCAGATTTTTTGGAGAAGAACAACATACAGAAAAAACAAGTCAAAACTCTGAAGATAGAAAAATTAACTCAATCAATAACACTATGTGAGGTGATTGATCAAAATAAGAAAGTTGAGGAAGACAAGACAATGAAAGAAGAGGACAAGAGACAGATGGCTATCAGACTTGATGAAAGAACTAGTGATGTGCAAAATCTCACAAACAATCAGTTGGACATGGTAAACCAAATTTTATTTGCAAATCAAGAGATAAATAGAAAAGAAATTAAAGTCACATATCTAAGAAAAATCAACTAAAAAATGATTTGATATCTTAAAGAGAACTCATTGAGAGGATAAAAAAACCAAATGAAGCCTTGAGATACTTTGAGGAACTAATGAGATCACCAAGGAGGAATAGTGACACATTTGGACTTGGACATATTGAGCACCAGTCTTCCACTGAAGAAGGAGAATCGTCAAAGAGCGGAGAACTAAGAAATGCAAAGCCAAAGAATAGAAAGCCTACATGTTATCACTATGGGAAACCAGGTCACACAAAAAACATATGCCAAAGAAAGAATACTAAGTCCAATCCTAAACCCAAATTTAATGGATATTGTTTTAATTGTAAGAAGCATGGACATCAGGCACATGAATGCAGGTCAAATACTAGCAATACAACTACTTCACCTAGATTCCAAGGACATTGTTACAATTTCCACAAGTTTGGTCATAGAACTCAAGATTGCAGATCCAATGCAAAATCCAAATGGGTATCCAAGAAATAAGGCAATACACCGAGGAAAGGTAACACATTCAATTGGGATTATAATACAAGGCACAATTTTCATTATTGCATTGAATATGGTCATGTTGCAGATAATTGTATAAGTACACACTTTAGAGGTAAATCCAAGAGTTGGATGAATGGAAGTATGGTGTTCTATAGTTGTCACAAGATCGGTCATACCAAGAGAGATTGCAAGACTAGAGCCCTAACACCTACTATTGAGAAGATAAGGAATCGGATCAATCTAACATTGAGAAAGAAAGAAGAAGCGAGAAGTAGTGGATCTAGTGAAGCCGAGATCACCCAATCCAATAGATCAAGTGATCACACTACTTCCAATTTAGCAAAAAGGTATGTAAGGAACCATTTTCTCAAATGCTATATTTTACACCAGTTCCTAACATAAGATGTATTAAATTCCATATCTGCATAAGTTTAGATGCATTAGGACATATTTGAGACAAGAACTGAGCAAAAGAACTGTAATGAATATTTGATTTTGAGCATCAGTATCAGCATATGTCAAGCTTCCATACCGACAGAGCTGATATGTCAACCGAGCGTCAGTAGTGACCAAGTCACTATTCTGGCTGAGTGATAGTGTGTCATAACTGAGATATTTAATCAAGGATTGAGGACAATCACTATCTTCCTACCACTGCACTAAGCATTTATGGAAGACCTAATTTGACCGTTTGAGGGTATATAATGAATTTAGGCATTCATTATTTATTTCACACAATGATTAGAGTTTGCAGGGCATTTCAAAAGATGATTCAAGAGTGATTTGAGTAGAGTTTGAAGAGATTCCACCTTTGTATCATTTGCAAGTATTGAGAAGGCTAAAGATTCATCATTGTTGAGTTACCCAGAATCTATTTCGCGAACCCTAATTTGAAGAAATGGCAGCGAGTTCATCTATTTGTGTGAAAAGAAAAGCCAATGGAATGATGAATGTTCAGTTGGTTAGGAGCAACGCTTGTGCACCGCCAAATTTATGAGCCATTCTTGAAACTACGATGAAGGGAGATTGTAATGCCCGTCCAACCCTCACAAAACCTTATTATACTTGTTGTAAGTTTGAGACTTTTATTCTCTACTAATAATTCTAATTGAAGTTAGTAGTCCAATCTATCTCATCTCCATGTAAGTGTTTGATGTATATTTCTCTATGAGTAGTGATGCCAACTATGTGTTCATGATATTTTAGGAACATCCTGTTATGAAACAATTTGATATGCTTGTTGTGTGAGGAACTTCCTTTTTGATGGTTTGAGTACACCAGGATGAATTAAGTTGATTAAGATACTTTTATGACTATGTTCTGGATGGTGTATATATGTTATTCAAATCGCCATAAATATTAGGTTCTTTTTATGATTTACCTAATCATATTTAACATCCTTGTATGATTGTGATGATAACTATTAATTAGGGATTAACCCAAATCACCTGATGGATCATATTATGGATTCAATCTGACCCTTGTTTTATAATTAATTAGTATTACTTTTAATTACGGGTTCTTATACCATAGTGACATCATACTTGAACTCTATGCTTTCTCTTATTTGATTAGATGATGAGATGCTTTCAAAATATGTTGGATAATATGTTCATCCTAATGATAATTTGTAAATGATCTGAATGTTACCTAATGAATTATATTCTTAGAATATTTAATGGAATTTGGTTTATATACATGATGGCATTATGAATGATGATAGTTTATTTTTATTTTGAGATTATGGTGGAGCTAACAATACTAACTCAGTCATGATTTAGAATGAGTATTGTATGGTGTGTGTGAAGGATGAGGGGATGAATTTGTAGTCACTTATGTGGGAGATCCACATGATGTCGCACTCCCCCTCCTTGTTTGTCACTGCTTGCTTGCACATATATGTATATATTTGTGTTTCTCAACTTGGTGATGAAGGATGCAGGTACCAGGCATCGACTCCACCTAGACACATAGCTCTGAGCGTGCCTTTAAAATCCTTGAATGTTGTTGTCATGGAGATATTACCAAGGTTTACCCAAGTAGACCCCTTGTGAATTAGATTCCTTTTTCAGGAAGTCGCCCTATTTGGGTTTGGGTTGTATTATTATTTCGATGGTTTTGATATTTATATCTTGGTCAGTTGACTATGTTCTTTTATTCTTGAAAGTTATGTTTTTAATATGATTCTTGGTTATTTTATTAGATAAATAAATAAATATATGTATATATAATAGATATA
>MU224921.1:684337-697959 GCA_018584345.1 Thuja plicata
AAGGCAATAGATCGGTTTTAGAGGGTTTTATGTGTTTTTCGTGTTTTCACTAACCCCATATTGCTAAAGTAATGATCTATTGAAGTGTTTGTGTCAATCTAACAGGTACCCATTTCCACACTCACAGCATGGTCTCTTGATTGAGCATGAGTTAAGAAAATTATCCAGCGACATTGAGAATTCACAGTCACTGAGTCTCCAGATGGAACCTGAGGTAAAAGAGGAGTTAAGAGAATGCTTTGTCACGATGTCTCTATAAGATGGAGAGTTAAATTAAGATATCAAGTGATAGCGCACCAACCGTTGATCAAAATTTTAATCCTATAACAGTCGCTAGGTCTCTTGAAAGAACTACAGTTAATGAAATTATTAAGCGAAAAGGAGATCACTCAGTCGCTGAGTCACTAAAAGTGAATCAGAATTAAAATAGACTTCTCAATGGTGCCATTATTAACACTTGTTAACCAATCAGAGTAAAGAGATTATGACAGATGGGAAAGTAGCCATAGTATGAGTTAATGCAGCCAATTAGATTTGATTTTGATTTCATTTTGAATTTTATAAGGTTTTTTATGAAAGAACACTCATCAGAAATTGCTTATCTTACAGTTTGAATACCATGGCTAAAATTAGAAATTGATGTCACAGTATGTGAAGCTAATGGTGAAGTGATTGAATTACCAGTTTGAAGTGACAATCTACACTCAATTAGTAGTTATAAGTATACTTGTCCATTGTCATTTCATTTCTACCAAGTTTTTATTTTCTCAAAGTGAAGAGTTTACAGAGATTTAGTATTTTCTGAGAAAGGTTAAGATTTTCAATAGCAAGTGATTTAAAAGCTGGTTGCCTGATTCAGAATTCAGTAAAGATTATAATTGACAGTATTCTAGAGTTCAAAACAATAGTTTTCAGAGAATTCACAGTTTGGTGGTGAGGGTTTTTAGTAGTTTTGTTTCAATATCGGTGAATAAGGGTTGAGAGTTGATCATAAAGGAAGTATGAGTCAAACGTAGAGTATGGATTCTACCAGTGGGAGAATTTATGATGTTGAAGATGAGTTGAAGGGAAAAATAAATTACTCAAATGAATTCCTCACTTTTCTTCCAGGTTCAAACCAGAATCAAAAGGTTAGTGCACATGTTTTAATTGATGATATGGCTTATTTTAGGGATGCAAAAACACCAGGGTCATCAGGGTATTCTCTTTTCAATTATTTATTTAATAATAGTGATGAACCCATGCCTATCTCAAACCCTTGGACCTGTGGGTTAGCCAAGTTGTTAGTTCATGATGTCTTTGTCGATTTTGCTTTCATACTAGAATTGGCTAGTAGATATGACCCTTTGATTAAAAAAGAGGGATGATGGAAAGCCTGTTGATGGGGTTTTGCTGACTCGGTCCACCAACAGTCATAAGTTGTCACCGGGTACTGAAGGTACTAACCAACTCTACCTGTAAAGGTTATTCAAGGAAGTTAGATCCCCTGGACCTTCAAGTACCTGGGTGTCGGGTCACGATGGTGCAGGGCTCAGTTGGGAGAAGTGACTATTTTCGAGGGGGATAGCTGGTTTCTTCAACTCTTTCTCTCCAGAGATTCAATAAGGTAATTTTTCCCCTAGCATTCTACACTTAGCAAATAAAACAAAAAAGATCCTACAGGGTTAGAAATACTTCATCTAACTATAGTCATGTTTGAACATTTAGGACATCAATAATACTCTGATATACTACACTAAATACCGAAGAAATACACAACCATTAGCTAGTATTTTATCAGTAGCGAGGGAAAAGAGGTCGTTAATCTATTTGACATATCAGAGTAGAAGACATAAAGAACATGAAACATAAAATACCATTAACTCAGAAGCATGAATGCCAACAACGTCATTGCAAACAATTCTCCCTTCTTCATTAATGTCTTTTCCAGTAAGCACTGGTGCGTGATACAATGGTGGCTCCAGGGGAGCATCTAACTAAAGAAAATAGAACCATGGAGCATTGAGCTCTGCAACTTAAATGAGAAATTGCCTTTCTATTACTGTGGACAACAAAATCATCAATTTTTCCAACCCTTGAAAATGGGCCAATCTGGCTATTTATACAATTCTCTTCTAACCCTAACCCTATTTTACATCATGCTTTAATAAAATACAATATCTAGGGGTCAGTACTACCTATGCCACCCTATAAAAGACCTTGAGATGGAATAGGCCTATCCTGTCAGAAGAATGAGACAAGAATATATAGTGGAAGAATCGGCCTCGAGAAGAGAGCCAAGAAGGAGAAGGAAGAAAGTAGGTCCCCCAGGGATCAAGGCTACATGCCAAATAAATGGGAAATATGGTGCCCTGTCTCCAAAGTGCTAGGTGTACCTCTGAAAGGTGCCTTGAGAAGACCATCCTGTCAGAAAACCAACTATTGAGTCAACGCCCCCTTGATGCAGCCAACTACCTTCTGACATCTTCTATTAACCGCTCATGAAAGTGACCGGTCGGCCTCGGGGATAGGGACACGGATCACTTGAAAGAATACAAAATTTGAGATCTGAGAACTTACATCCCCAAAAACAATAAAGAATACTAAATGTTTGAGTTTTCTCTGGCCTTCGGAGAAAGCTCAAGGTTGTTTATTATCATTGAAAGTCTGGAGGAGGTGGGAGATGCCATCTTCATCTACATCTTTCAGGCTGGCCCTTCGGTACTTGGCCACTTCAATCTGTTCCCCTAGGTCTGGAATATTCCCCTTAAAATCATTGGCCATCCTTTCCATGTCATGACCACTAAGTATCATACGAGTTAATCTCTTCATTTGGGCGCCATCTATTCCCTCCAAGGATTGATAACGAGACTCCATCATTTCATCAAAACTCCCCAAAATTGAGTCCTCTGGCGTACATGTATCTATCCTGAGGGGGTCAGCCCCGAAAATCTTTGTTACAAAAGACTTGTATAAATTGAAAGAATATTTTACTGCATTAACTTTCTCGTGTACAGTTCCCACCAGTTGCTTGGTTACCTCTAATGTAATGTCAAGTATGGAGTGCTAGGTCCTCACAAAATCAAATGATTCTTCCCCTAGAATTCTAGATTCAGAAACCATTTCTTCTCCTAGGCCGAGGAGTTCTTCAAGCTCTACCTTCCATGCTTGATATTTTTCCATATCACCTTCCCACAGGTCAATAAGGATCTCTGCCTAGTGTATAACATGCTAGGCCGTATATAAGTCTGGGAGGGTGGATACCAGGAAATGCTGGGTGTTTCCTATTTGTAGGGTGACCCACTTGTTGACTGCCTGGTCCTTCTTCTTCGTTTCTTGCAGGGAGTCTATGTCGCTCTGCGGTAAATCTTTAGATGTGGAAGCCTCCAGAGGAGCGGCATTGATAGGTTGAGCTAGCTCAGTGAGCAACCCCATAAGGTTCACATTTTTCACCTTTTCTGCTTTGAGCCTTTGGGCTTCCTTTTCATAACAGGCCTCCACTGCCCTAGCTACCTCCTTTAGAAAATCCACCTCACCTTGTTTCCCTCTTTTTCCCAGTGATACCTCTGTAACACTGTAATCTCCAGGCTCTGCGGTTGCTTCATCGGTGCCCGGGGGAGGTGTCGCCACAATGGCAATTGTTTCTCTGCCTGGCTCAGTTCAAAGAGTATGAACCATCTGGGCTTTCTTGGTCTTTGGTGGGGCCTGGACCTGAGCCATCATTTCGGCCAGGGAGAGAGGAGTTCCAAGAGTGGACAGAGCTTTTCTTTTTCTACTCTCTACTAACCACTAAGGCGGCAGGGGTGGCTTATCTGCCAGAGTCTGTTCTCTAGGTTCTTCCCTGGTGTCTTGTGGCTGCTCCTCAGTGATGGGGACCTCATCTTTCCCTTTCCCTATATCTTCTTTGTCAGTAATATTCCCCTCAGCAACATCCATCTCCTCAGCCTTGTCCTCTATATCTATTAATTTGTCTAGACTTTTTTTGGCTTCTTCAGATATTTCCCCTTCGTGTTTCTCTTCTTGTTGCTCGGCCTCTGCCGTCGGGGCCTCTTCTTCTGTTGGTACATCCTTTGGTAGTAGGGGAGGTACTGGGCTGAGATTTAAAGTTTGGACCACGGTAATCACCTGCCCAAAGGTCACTCCCAGGAGTGGCGCTTGGAACGTGGCGGCTGGGGTTACGGTTGTTCCTAAAGGTTTAGTTTTCCTAGTAGATGTTGTTTTTTCATCCTAATTTTGTTGTTCCACCCCCAGACTCTGCATTCCCAGAGCCTCAAAGGTAGTCTCCGGCTCTGGCTCCTTTTCTACGGCCTATTTTTCATGCTCCCGCGTAGGCTCTTGTTCTGCAGATTCTTGTTCTGCAGCTGGGACTTCTGTCCCTGCTTTTCTGGTGTCCCCCTACAGGTTTTTGAACTCGTCGGTTGCAAAGACATCATCAAATTCCTCCTTCAAGGGGGGACTGGCTAGGACTTCGGCAGGCTCTATTTCCTTTTCTGGCTCTGGGGAACTGGAAGAGAGGATCTCTACTTGTTTGGCCTAGGACGTACCCAAACCCAGCTCTGCCTTAGGCTTTTGGCTAGGCCTCCTCTTTCTTTAGGTAACCAAAGGTGGTCCCACATCCTTTATGGCTTCTTCTTCTATTGGATCCACCCCCGTTTCCTGCACCATTAAGATTGCCAGCGATAGGGAGGAAGGGGGACGTACTGGCCCAGCCATGAGTACTGGGGTGGCCAGCCGTGTTATTAATTTCTCCCTCATCTATTGGGAGGCTACCACTGACTAATTTATCTATTCTCTTATGGGGACTTCCTGTGTAGGAGGGGTCGTGTCTATTCCTTTTCCTTTATCCACTCCCTGCGAAGAAGTCCCAGCCCATGGAGTTAACTTTGGTGATGGCTGGGCCACCCGGCGGACACTTTTGGGGCACACCTTCTTGAAGTAGGCATGACTTCGCTTGACCACCTCTCGGGTGAATTCCTCAATTGTAGGCCCTTCCTGGGCATACCAATTTACTGGTGGAAGGGTTATTGTATCGATCCCCTTTGACTTGTACTGGGGATCAATAGTGGGGGCGGTGTCTGAGAAGTCCTCCAAAAATTTTTGGAGCTTCAACTTTTGCATCATGCCTGCCATCATCCTGACATAGTGCCAGCTCTGCACCTCCACATCATCTTGGCAATCTACCCAAAATTCCTCCATATGGCAATGATGGGGCTCTGAAGCCTGGGGGAGTGTCATTGCGATCTTGTCGTGCGGATCAAAATTTTTTCGCGCCAAGTAAAATTCTTCCAAGTTGTAGCTTTTTAGTTTGTTGTCCACCTCTTTTGCAGCGGCTAGGCTACATGAGTAGTTCCTATAGATGATTGGGAATGGAATGTTGGGTATCTTTTTCACAATAAAGAGTGTATGCACCTCCATCATCTTCTTGTAGTATTCCAAGAGCACGATCCTGTCCCCACAGTGTTTGGGAAAAAAGTAGGGTTTCTCAGAGAAGCCGGTGACCCTAATGTAAGTGTGCTATTGGAACTAGATGTAGTAATGTCCATAACTCTGGACCAAATTCATCACCTCTGAGGATAGGCAGTATCCTGCGTCCCAAGTAGGTGTGAGCAGGTGATAGTAAATGAACGCATCATTTACCCAGCAAAAACTAGGGAAGCTGGCCTCCCATTGAACCTGTGGGAAATGGTCCCACGGTGCCTTTTGTCCTAGGCCAATCCCGAGCATGACATCTGTAAGTAGGCCATGGGCATGGGGCCTCTGCTGCACCAGGGCCCAGAAAACATGGGAAGACATGAAAAATTTCTTCTTCCTGGTCAGCTGAAGGAACTAGGAGTCGACATGGTTAGAAATTATGGCTTCCTAGTCGAAGTATCCTCCCTTGGTGGAGATGTTGAGGAGGAATTAATACATCCATTTAGAAAATTCTTTGGCAGAGGGCTGCCCAAAGACCCATGCCAACACTATCATTCCCATCTGAATACTCTCTTTGAACTCAGACCTAGGAATTTCTGTTTTCATCCTCTTAGGGTCCCTCTTTGGAACCTTGAGCCAATGGGTATTCATGTATACCCGGGCAGCATCCTCTAACTATGTGAATTGGGCCAAGGCATCTGACCTTGTAACCATGGAAGCCTTGGTGAATTGAGGGATCCCCAGACCCACCTGGAATGTGTCTAGGTCGAGGGATACCAGAGGAGTAGGGTACCCAGTTGGTTCTGCAGCTGTGAGCATAACAGCCCAAATAGAAGAGTTGTAATTGGTGGCCAGCGTTAGGATAAGCTCCAGAGATTGCACAGAGCATGGGAAACAAGCCACCTTAAGGATCCCAGAATCCCTGATATTGATAGCCAGCTGATCTCCAGCCTGTCGCTGGATGTACATCATTTTTACTAAGGCCTACATTTCTGGCCATGTCCCGACATTGGTGTTAGTGATGAGTTTAACTTTGGACTTGATCTTTGAGCCCATGATAACATTGTCCCGCACGAACTTCATGGTCAGGGGCAATTTTTCCAGGGCCCTTTCCATTTTGGATTTCACTACCGCCCTGGTGGCCGTCGCAGAAGGTAGCTCTAGAATTTCGAGTGGAGAGGATGCAGATGCTTCAGACATATTTGGAAGCGTACTCTGGAAACCTGCAAGGAAAAGCAACCGTTAGAATGTGTTAACAAATAAATGCTCTAGGGTCCCAGAATCTCATCACCGTGATGCCTGCTTTTCCTCAAAAGTTAGTTTCATTGAGAAAATCTGAAAAAGCACAAGCGTTATATGAACCTAAGATTGACTAAACATCCGGGCACCGAGGATTTTATCACACTTGGTGAAGACATAGGATGGATGATGGCAGGTGACCCAGAGTACAAAGAAGTGACCATTGGTGAGGATGTGCAAAAAGGAAAATCACCAAGCCCACATGGGCGCCACGTGCAAGGTATTAAATAGGAGTTATGGTGATGAAGGTGGAGCCAACTATCCAAATGCGTGAAAATTGATGGCCACTTGGATGGAATTAATTGCACACATGGGACATAAATGAGGGTCTGGCTGGTTTTACAGAGGAGAGAGAAAAACTACCTATTTGAAACCGGTCGAGAGCCGAGTTTCAAACAGGTGGTTTTCCCCTGAAATAGATTTACAAGCGGAAAACCAGCAACATAGGCAACTTGAAAACCTTGCTAAGCTGCCCAAAAGGATATACATGAAATATACATGAAGAGATGAGGGATATATACATAGGGAATGGGTAGATATACAATAGATATACACAAACTTACACACATATACACACCACAGAACGACACCTGCGGGAAACCAGGCAAGGCACAAAGTATGTACATCTTTATACATAATCTACAAACCAACCACTTCTGTGCAGAGGGCAGACAACACTCTAGCAGAGCCAACCCACCAACAGGCGGAAAAACCAGAAAAGAAAACAAACAGAACTGAAGAACAACAAAAGAAAACAAGATAGAAGAAACACCAGACAAACAAAAAGAAGATGGGCCAGAACGGAGACACCAACCTAAGAATACCAAAAGGTGGAGGAAAGGAGGAAGTTACCACGGGAGCTCTGCAACAACTATAGTTGCTGTTCGATCACAACCTGACACAATGAAGCACTCACAATCACCTAAGAAGGATGGAAGTGTTAAGCACTGATTGTAGTTGATTCTCTGCAAATTGCTCTGTAATCGCTCTGTAATCGCTCTGAATGCTTGAATTTTTTAATCATGGTAAATTTGAAAGTGACAGATAAATTCTATTTATACCTGTGGTAAAAAGGCAATCCACAACCTTTCGGCAATCCCCGGACAAGCAAACCTCCAGACCCCGGGCCCGGCGATTCTCCGCGACGATGACCTTTCAAACATCGTGGTGAAGGATCCCGGGGTCCAGAGTCTGATTCCCAACAAAGAACAACCTCTGAGACCGGAATCTCGAAGCTAGAAAACCAACCAAAAAAAACACAACAACAGGGAAGAAAAACCCCGGAGAAAGAAAACAGAAGGAGAGAAGGCAAGAGCTGTAAGCAAAAACAAAGACAAACAAAAAGAAAAGAAAAGAAAATAAAAAAAAGGGGGGACCCAACATTTTGCACATAAAATGTAGGGATGGGGATGTAGGGCATAACAAAGCCCTTACTCACCCTAGACCAAAATATTTCTATGAAAGCTTTTAATGTCTACTATCCTATGTCTACTAAGATAAATCTAAAGAGCCTAGATAATAGGTATACTAGAGAATCAGGCATTGCTACTAAATTGATTAGGGATCATCATGTCCCTAATAAAATGAAGACTTATATAGCCCCCATGCCAGGAGCAACCCCATATTGTTACAAAGACCTTAATTTCTATATTAAGTATATATCATATGCACTATGTAGAGTGCTTGGAAAGGATGATGGAGCAGAAAGGATCACCTCACATATTTTAATGATGGTGTTAGATATGCAGAGTCTTCATACTACTTCCAATTATGACTACATTCAATATATTATTGATCAGATGCACCAGGGATTTATAGATATACAAAATAAGAAGAATCATCCAAAATTTATGCATTATTCAATCCTCATGCATTCGATTCTCTACTACAACTTCCCAGTTATGAATTGTCAATTTTTACAACCATAGAGGCTCCACCATAATCAGCCCAACCCTGTTTAGTTTTGGATTAGAGTCTGGAATTATACATTTAGAGAGAAGGAGTTGTGTGCATTTGAAAATTGGATAATCTATCCACTTTTGAAGTGCTTAGGGGATGACAAGACTAGATTTCCTATTAAGGTGATTCAATTATTGAGGCCCTGCCAATACCTTGACAAATGGCTAGGAGACCATAATTGGGGGGACTTTTATTATGAAAATAAATTTGCAATGATGAGGGTTTATGGTTTCCCCCACCCTCCACACATTTTTCCATTCCATGTACCACCAAGGATAGTTGTGATAGAGTTCAGCAGGAAGCTTATTCTGATAGATAAAGAGCATCTGGCATCACATAGGAAGGGTACTTTTACCCCTAGGCAGTTCAAGATCTACAATTTCATTATTGGAAAAGGAGCCTTAGACCTGGTGACTACCTGGTTGAACCATTACAAAATGAATGTGGCCCTGCATAGACATGTTGATACTGATGGATTCATTCTTAGTGCAAAGAATTTGCTCACACCAACTATCCCCTACACAAAGGTTCATGAGGAGTGTATGGAGGAGGACTTAATAAGAAATATCCTGGAGGATGAAGAGGTGGATAGAAAAGAAATTAATTTCAATGAGCTTATGGACCTAGAGAGGCAGGTAAAGAGAAAAGGGATGAAATTTGGAGGTTTATACCCTAACCTACCCTATCTCAAAAGGCTTGATGCAATGATTGAGAACCATACTCTTCTATGTAATCAATTAGAAGAGGAATTAGTGGTACCAGAAAAGGGCCACAAAGAGAATTCAGAGTTTGAATATGATGATGACAGTGATCAGGGTTGTCCTTCTTCCAAAGCCTACCTAGATTACCAAGCAGTACCATTGAATCTTGCTGTTGAGGGTGAAGATGTCATTGACCTAACAGAGGTCCCAAATAAGGAAGTGGAGAATGAACCCCCACCTAAGAGACAAAGAGTAGAAGCAGGGGGGCCTTCTCAGAGAAAAAGGAAAAATAAAATTATAGCCTTAATAACTGGTAACAGACCCTATGATCATTATTTAAGAAAACAGATCAAGGTAGGGAAGAAACTCCAAAAGGATGCTGAAGAAGAGGAGGATTTGCCTCTCAGATCACGCACAGATGAGAGATTGTTACATCAAGAGGAGTTCCTCAAGGATGACAGTTTCATAAAGACAAGGGAATTCAAGGATTTCCTAATATGGAATAAGAAAAAACAAATTGGAAAGAAGCTACAATTGGTAGGTGGTGACCCAGTCACCCAAGAAGCCTTACAAACACTACAGGATTATGATCCTGAGTCTGAAGAGATGACACCAAAGCAAGCAAGGCAGCTCGTCAAAGCCAGTGGAGTGTTATTTGTGGAAGGCTGGGACTTATCTTCAGCGTTCATTATAGATCGGATAAGGAGACAACCTGATGTCAAGCTATCATCAGAGACTCAGGTTGGAGACATGATTAGAGGGTTTGGTTATAACCCTAAATCTCAAGCACTTGCAATGTGGATCCTAGCTCCTAAGGACCAAAAGCCATCTATTTTGAACATTCAAGAGAAGATGGAGGGAAATAAAATTATATGGACACTGGATAATACATGGGATATGGAAATAGCCCAGGTAATGACTCATTTTTCTCATCTTAATGAGGCAAAGACAGGCCAACTATCAGATAAATTGAATAAACTCACTAGTGATATTGTCAAAGATAGGGAGCTAGCACTGATAAAAATCAAAGAACAAGATAAGCTCATAAATGAGCTTACCAAACAACTGATGGAGATAGCATAGCCTACCTCTTTTGAGCCCAAAGAGGTTATTGATGTTGAGATCCAAACAGAAGATACATGAGATGTATTTTTTGAAACAGAGCAGATAGTGTGATTTTGGAAGCCTTGACTTCAATCTTACAGGATAGGATTGACATAATCAAAGATAAGATTGATGTAGTGTATGGGGCTTATAATAGATTTCCAGGGTTACAAGTAGAAGTTACAAATTTTTTGATAATTTTGGACCCTTACTATGCAACTTGGTCTGGTAGAACATCTCTTTTTGAAAGATTGGCATCAATGCAACCATTGAGATCAGCTTTACCAGAAATAGTAACCATGGTTGCCTCAGAGATAGAGCAGATTGGGGCCACTTTATCCTTTTTCAAAGGAAAGGCCAATCAGATTGATGCTAAGTTAAAGATTTTTGGGATATATTATAGTAGGTTTGTAACTCCAATTAGGACTGAAGATGATCAGATCAAACCCTTAGTGTTATGGATATAAGAGTTTGATAGTGTACTCCCAAATAAAGACATTTATGTATCTGATTAGGAAGAATTAGATATGGGGAGGTTCAACCAACTTTTAGATGAGGAAATTAAGGTAGAAACAGACTGCAATAAATTCATTTTAGATATTAAAAGCATTACCGATGCTAGGTGGGAAAGGCAGAAGACTCGATTAGAAAATATCCAGAAATTTGAGTGGCCTAAGGAAGAGGATGTGACAACATGGGATATTATGACAAAGCCTGAGAAGAAGAATCCTATCACGGTTGATTTGGATGTAATGGATGAGGAATAAAGGACACATGGCACCTAATCTATGAGCACAAGAAGGTTAGTAATCTTGAAAAGATTAGTGTAAGTTATCCTATATTGGTGGTCACTAGATCTTGTTATTTATATCAGATACTATCATGAATACCTGTAGACAAAGGTCCCGACATCCACAAAAGGACAAAGAACAAAATCAGATTTTATTCTTCAAATTTGTCCTCCCACTGCTTGGAGCTTTCTTGTCTTTTGTCTTTTTCTAAGTTTTAGGGTTAGGTTTCTTAAACCATCTGAAGCTTGTTGCATCCTTATCTTAAGGATTCCAAGATGGTTTGAACCTATAAATATATCTTATTGTAATATTTTGAGCAGGTGATGAAATATAATTTTAAGCCAAACTATAGAATTTTGTCTAATTTTTTGGGCTTTAGCCTCTATGTGTATGAAGCAGGAATATAAATAAAATATAGTGCAACTTCTCTTCTATATTGTTGTTGTCTCTTTACTTATTGTGTATGCTCTTTTATGTTTAATTTGTAAGGAATTTTAAGCATATTGGTTACAAGGTAGCTATCTAATTACTTACAAGTTTCTTTCAAGGGAAGAACTAAGTTTTGTGAGTAGTTTCAGAGAGTATAATAGTATTTGAGGATTTGATACAGTAGTGTTGGAGTGACAAGGTGATTTGTAAGGCATCTTACTTGAGTTGCATATAGGTTGTAAGGAAATCTATAGTACCTTTATTTACTTTTTTTGTGGATTTGCATCTTTGACTGTATAGCCCAAGGATAGGCATTGGTCTAGAATCTATCAAGTGGTTTATCATCATCCAAAAAATTTAAAATACACAAATCTTTCACTTTTTCATTCAAAACATATAAGTCTAAGCAATTGTATCAAGATATACAATTCATTTTTACTAATCCCTTTAAGAGAGGATTGAAATAGGTTGCATCTCCTAAGTTCTGAGAACTATAAAAGGAAGAAGGACGATTGTCCTTAAAACACTACTATTTTCTGTTATCATTTCAATAGTTTTCATGGTTAAGCTCTGTGTCAAGTTGTTTTTAGTTTTATGCAGAGTAATTTATAAGGTGATACAGTAAAAGAATAGCAAATTAGTATCCACATCTATTAATACTGTGAGACAACAATTTTATATAGGCAATACCTGCCTAGGTGTTGTGGAACCTAAAAAGAAGGAGGTGATAATAAGTTCCCCAAACATTATCATAAATCCTCATCAATTAGAGTTTTCTCATGCTTGAGTCATTATTTTCAAAAATTGGAGTCATAGAGTCAATCAAATATTTCAAGCATCAGTTGAAGGTTCAGCAAGAAAAAACCCTAACAAATTGGTGACTCTTCTAGGGAAACATTAATTTTATATTCATTATTGCATAAATTCATTCTAATAGTATTCATTACTCCCAAGTGTGGGTGGCGACTCTAAAAGTGAAATCTTTGTGATTTATTTCAAAGTAGTATATCTTTCAGTATGAATACTAGGTCTAGAATGAGAAATAATCTAGAAATTGCATTAGATGGTGGAATCCCATCATCCTCAAAAATGGATATGTCTTGGAGGAAGAAAAGAAACCAAGTCAATATAGATGAAACTCCTCCAAGAAGAAAAGAAATTAATACTAGGAAAGAGGAAGGTAGTAATCAGTCTAATCATGATGGCAATACTTCAGAGTATGAAGAAGCTGCAGAAACAAGGTTAGAAACACTTGCAACTACCTCCACTTCAAGTGAAAGAGAAGGGACAGATGCTATAAGTTTAGAATTTGAGGAAATCCCTTCTGATGAGCTTGATAAGGAAGAAAGACTCATCATGAAACATCTTGCCCTTATTTGGAAGATGAAAAGAGAAAAAGAGTTTGGAAAGAAAAAAAAATGAGCATAAGGATGTTGATAGAATTAAAAGAAGATCCTCAAGACATAAAACTACAAAGAATACTAATAGGTCCCAAAAGGACCAAGAAATACCCAACACTCATAGAGCTTCTAGTTCACAAAATGTTAAGGACAAAGGTAAACAAAAGGTCAATGAAAGAAAACCTGAAGAACCTAAAGTTTAGAAGCCCTTAATAGAACAGATGTCCAAATTGGATATTCATCTTGAGATATTGAGGATAGAAAAAGAAACCATGGAAAAAATGCTAGAAAAATATCAGATGGAAGCTGTGACAATAGAAATGAAAAAGAAAATAGATTTTTTGCAGTCTTCCAAATATTCTTATGTTGGAGCTGAGAACACAACATCTTCTAAAGTAAAAGATACTACTTTAAAGGAGAATGATAATTTCCAAAGAAAACCATTGAATCTGGAAAGGTATAAGCAATTTAATTTCATTGGTATCCCTGGATACCCAAATGCATTTCCAAAAGATGTAGGTGATGTGGGAGAAAAGCTCCCAAAATTT
>MU224921.1:698033-722945 GCA_018584345.1 Thuja plicata
GCTTCCATGGATGAATTAATTGAGCTATTTAAAGATCAATATGGTGATAAGACAAATAAAGGGTTCTTGCTGAATGAGTTCAATAATATCAAAAAGAATTATAATGAAGAGGTCACCGAGTTCAATACCATATTCCAAAGAGCAATGCATAAATAATTTCAGAAAATAAGGCTGGATGAAGAGGTATGTCTAGCAACTTATTTAAATGATTTTGATTCTAAAATGGGTTATGCTCTTAGGGATAATAATCCTAGAACACTCACTGATTCTTACAAGATAGTAGTAAATATTGAGATGAACATAAGGGTCTCTGGTAAACTAAATAGAAGAGATGATGCAAGGTTTAGTAGGAGTAACCTAAAGGAACCTGAATATAAAGAGTACAAGGCTCCTCAAAATAATAAGCCATCCTATAACAACACTTATAATCCTCATAATAGAATGCAAAATCAGCCTTATGGAACTCAATTTAAGGATGGGAAGCCTATTGTATCACTTAGAAAAGAAAAACCTAAAAACATAACTCCAGACCCTCTGCATAAAAATACTGTCCATTTATGCAATGATGATTTCTGGTGTGAGGTTTGTGAAGCCCCACATAACCCTGATTTTTTAATTGTTTCCTTAAATCTAAAAACAAATGAAGAACAAGACAATAATGAAAGTGAACAATGTGGTTACAATATGAAAAATTCCTATTCATGTCATGATGTAGATTCAGATAATGAAATTGAAAATCATGATTCATATGGTTCACAAGGGAATGTAGAGAATCATCGTCAACAAACTTTGTCAGATAGTGAAGCAGAAGAAATAGATGACCATGTAAGATGTTATGCACAAAATAATCAGGACATTCCATTGGTCATAAAAGCTTTAGATGAAGAAAAAGAAAGAATTACTGCATATTTGGTGAACAAATCTAGAAGCAACTATTATTTAAGGAATAGAACAATTGGTGGGACTGGTAGTCAGCCTGCTGGTATCTTTATAAAAGAAAATAAAATAGATACCAAGTATGTACAAAAGAAAGATGGACCTGGGGAAAATGCAAACAAACCTAAGGTCAAGATTATGACTAAATCCATAGAGCCTATTATTGTACAAGAAGGAAAAGCAAAGGTACAAGAAACAAGTACATCTTCTCTTAAGATAGAAAACAAAAAATCTAAGAAAGAAGAAACAACTTTGAACATACAGATTGAAGAAAATAATATTATAGTTGAAAAACCAAAGTCCTCAGATATGAAGTATACTCCAGTAGACATGGGCCACTGTTTGTCTCAAATGACTATAAAAGTTCCATTTCTAGAAATGATGAGGATTAAAGAACATAAAGAAAAGGTTTTGTCATTATTGAACAGTGTGCCTACAGTAAAGGTTCAAAATTCAGAAAATGCTGATATGAGACCAAATAAAAAAGGGATGGAAGTTGAAGTATTGACTTCTGAGATTCCTCAAATTTTCTTAAACACAACTTCTCTAAAGGTCGTTGACCCATTTTTTCTAACACTGGTAATTAATGGAAGGATGCTAAAAAATTGTATGATTGATTCAAGAGCATCAAACACTATCATGCCAGTAGAAATCATGAAGTCTATGAGATTACAAGTGGACACTCCTCATGGGAGATGTCAAGCAATCGATTCTAGAGAAGTCCCTATTATTGGTACTATTGAAGCCATGCCCTATAAATTAGCAATATGTCCTAATGTGATTTTAACTATGAATGTTCTTGTTGTTGACATACCACCACATTATGGGATGTTGTTGTCTAGAAAGTGGAGTGCTTCAATGGGAGGTAGCATACAAAGTGATTTATCATATGCTACTTTTAACATTAATGGAAATAATGTTAAAGTGTCAAGAGAAGGTAGGAATCCTCATATGGTTGAATGGTATGAAGACACTAACATTAATTATTGTATTGATGTGGACATGGATAATTTTAGAGTACAGAAGAGTGATCATCATCAGTGTAAAATTACAGATCCTCTGATTAAAGAATTGAGTACACAAGATGATGGATTGTGGAAAATGTATTTTGATGGAGCTTGCTCAAAAGAAGGATCAAGAGCTGGTGTATTACTTGTATCTCCATCAGGTACAAATTTCAAATATTCATTTGTGCTAGCCTTTCAATCTACAAATAATATAGCAGAGTATGAGGTTTTGTCTTTAGGGCTAGAAATTACCATTAAACATGGAATAAAATGTTTAAAAGTTTATGGTGATTGTGAATTAGTGGTAGCCCAAATAAGATCCAAATATGGAGTGAAAAATGATAGATTAAAAATGTATAAATATGCTATTTGGGATCAGATTGAAATGTTTGATGCCTTTGATATAAGTTGGATAGAAAGGTCAAAAAATATAATGGCAGATTTCTTAGCAAATTTTGCTTTGAAAACTGATGATCAAACCTTACATGGGGTGTCAATACTTGAAGTTAAGACAAGACCAGTTGTTTTAGATAATATATACAACTGGCAAGTTTTTTAGGATGACCAAGATATTCTAAGTTTCATTCAATGTTTGGACCATTACGAGAATCAGTGCATAGATTGCAATACCTTAATTGAGAATAATGATGGTAAATAATATGTCTTAGGAAATGAGGTTGTCCAATTGAGTTCCAATCAGATTCCTAGGGGTCTGGCTGAACTTGAAGCATTGTTCAGTAGTCAAAATGACCACTCACCAAAAATAAGCAATGCTAAGATTGAGGACTTGGAAGAAATTAACTTAGGATCAAAAAACAAACCTCAAGTTGTTTATATTGGAAAAGGTTTAGATTCCCATATAAGGACAAATTTGATTAAAATTTTGAGAAAATATAAGCATGCTTTTGCATGGTCATATGAAGACCTAAAGGCTTATAGGGAATACCTTTTCCAACATGAGATTCCACTAAAATCAGAGGTGAAACCATTTAGGAAAAAATAGAGGCCTATTATTCCTTTGCTAGCTCCTAAGATGCAGCAAGAGTTGATGAAGTTAAATGATACTAGGATTATCCAGCCCATCAGACACTCAACATGGGTTTCAAACTTGGTACCAGTCAGAAAAAAGAATGGTGACATTAGGTTATGTGTGGATTTCAGAAATTTAAATATTGCCTCATTAAAAGATAGCTATTCCTTACCTAATATGGAGGCAATGTTACATAAAGTAACTAATTGTGAGCTCTTTTCAATGATAGATGGTTTCTCAGGATACAACCAAATTTTAGTAAAGGAATCAGAGTAGTACAAGACTACATTTACCACTCCTTGGGGAACTTATGTCTATATTAGAATGCCATTTGGATTGATAAATGCAGGGGAAACTTTTCAAAGGGCCATGGATGTTGCTTTTAAATAATTTATTGACTTATTCATGGTTTTTTATCAAGATGATCTAACTACATACTCTAAGAAAGTTGAGGATCATTGTGAGCACCTAGGTAAAAAATTTAGTAAAGCTTTGGAATATGGTGTTTCATTGAATCCTAAAAAGTGTCATTTTGTAGTACAAGAAGGAAAGTTGTTGGGACACATAGTGTCTAAAAATAGAGTAAGAATAGACCTTGAAAGAATAGAAGCAATCCAAAAGGTTATTGCTCCAAAAAACTTAAAGGGAGTTCAATCTTTCTTAGGAAAGATAAATTTTGTCAGAAGGTTTATAGAAAAATTTGCAGAAATTGTTAAACCTATCATAAAGTTGTTGAAAAAAGATGCAAAATTTAACTAGAATGAAGAAGCTCAAATGGAATTTGAGAATGTAAAGAAGGCAGTGCAAGAGGCTCCTATTTTAAAAGCACCTGATTATAGTAAGCCCTTTTCTCTATTTTCATTTGCATCTTATCATACAATTGTTGTTGTTTTACTACAAAAGGATGAAGAAGGGTTTGAGCATCCAATAGCTTTTTATAGTAAATCTCTTCAAGCTACAAAGCTAAATTATGAGATGATGGAGAAGCAGGCATATGCTTTAGTAAAAGCAGTAAAATATTTTAGACCATATTTGGTATGTGCTAAGGTGCAAGCATATGTTCCTCATTCAGCAGTGAAAGATATCCTTACTCAGTCAGAAGTCACTGGCAAGAGGTGTAAGTGGATAAATAGAATACAAGAATTTAATCTTGAAATCCACATTACAAAGTTAATAAGGGGTCAGGGTTTGGCCAAACTCATGACAGAAGATAACTTGGATTTGGTACAAGTAAATGATACAGAGACACAGGATCAGACAGTCACAGGTATAGAAAGATAACCATTTTATACTGATATAGTGTATTTTTTAAAGAATACCAAGTGTCCTAATAATATGTCAGAAAATCAAAAGAGGAGTCTGAAGCTACAAGCTCAGAAGTACACCTTGATTCAAGGAGACCTATATTAGAAGGATAAAAATGGTGTGCTACTGTTATGTTTAGATAAAGATCAAGCTCAGAAAATATTAAATGAAATGCATGCTGGGATATGTGGTGGACATTTTTCTGCAAAAACTACTGCTCATAAGATTTTAAGGGCAAGGTATTATTGGCCCAATGTTTTTAGAGATACCCATGCATTTGTCTGGAAGTGTGAGCCTTGCCAAAGATTCTCAAACAAGTTAAAATTATTAGGTGCCCTATTGTTAAATCCTGTAACTGCTGAGGCACCTTTTTCCATGTGGGGTATTGACTTTATTGGAGAATTTTTAGAAAATTCTAGTGGAGGACACAGTTGGATATTAGTGGCTACTTATTATTTTACTAAGTGGATAAAAGCTATCCCCACTAAAAATAAACAAGTAAGATAGTTACTGAGTTTTTGATGGAGAATATTTTAACCAGATTTGGTGTCCCAACCAAACTAGTCATGGATAGTGCCATGTGTTTTAGATCTGATGAGATCAAAGACTTTTGCAATGAATATGGGATTATAATTTCTTATTCATCCCCATATCATCCTTAGGAAAATGGCCAGGCAGAATCTAGTAACAAAAGTATTCTGAAAATTTTAAAGAAGACCTTAGAAAAGAACAAGAGAGCCTAGCATACAAAGTTGAGATTAGCCCTGTGGACTGACAGAATAATAGTTAAGAAGGCTACTGGTAGGTCACCATTTGAGCTAGTATATGGTCTACAAGCTAGGATGCCTATAAATAATTTGTTACCTATATACAAGTTCATACAAGAAGAAGAGATAGAAGTCTCAGATCCGATGAAAGACGGAATATTACAGTTGACTAAACTTGATGAGATTAGAAGAGAAGGACAGAAAGAAAACATAAAACTACAACAAAAAGTGAAGTATATGTTTCAGAAAAGAGCAAGTTGCAAAAAATTCCAACCTGGTGACCTAGTGTTGCAATGGAATGTAAGATCAGAAGACAAAGGTAAGAATAAAAAGTTTGAAGCTTTATGGCTTGGTTCTTTTATTATTTCTCAAAGTTTTGGCAAGGATTCCTATTTACTAAAGAACATGGATGATGAAGAGTATGAGTTTCCAGTGCATGGGCAATTTTTGAAGCCTTTCTTCAACTAAAAATGAAAGTTTATGCACAGTAAGTTTTTGTATCATATTGTATATAGGTAGGGTTTCCCTTATGTTGTGTGTTTCCTTTAAAGTAGTAGGTTAGTCAGTGTAGCCTACATTTTTTGAAACGGTTTGTAACCATAGATTCTGAGATTTTTGCCATAAACTATGTTTAGCCATCCTCAGATAGAGCCACTATTGGTTGTATTTCCTATTTTAGAGTTTACCCTGAAAATTCTTAAACTCCCTATCATTCTCATCACCAGAAGGTAAAGATTCATGTTTGAAACCATTTACATATCTCTGCAAATAATGTTTTTGCTCAAAACCTAGATCAAGATGTCGAAAAAACTAAGCCTTGGAGTAAATTTGGTTTGAAATTGTAGAAAATCCCTAAATTTTCCAAGTTGGTTCTATTTCTGTGTTACTTTTTCATGATTTAAGTCTGACATTATTTGCATGTGTTTATTTCTTAGTCGCTAAGTCTCGTTAGAAGAAATGAATATTCCTTATGGTCTAGAGACTTAGCCAAAATATTTGGTCACATGGTCTCGTGATGAAAATGAATATATTGAAAAGGTTATGAGACTTAATGCAGACCATTGATCTCAAAAATAATCCAACGATAGTCATTTTGTCTCTTGATAAAAGTAGGGTTAGTTATTTCATTTGGTGACTTTGAGACTGCTCAATCACGTTGTCTCTTAATATAACCCATGGTTATGAGTTGAGTTCATAAGTTAAAGAAAATAGTGGTGTTGCCAAGTCTCATGATCAAAAGAGATTTAAGCAAAAGATTGGGAGATTACGCGACAACCGTGGATCATAAACTTAATCTAATGGCAGTAAAAAATTCTCTTGATTGTAACCGTGGTTCAAAAATTATCAAGCGATATGGAGATTAAATGGTCGCTAGGTCTCTAAATAAACTAAGGGTCAGAGGTCAGATCAAATAAAGGTGTTTTCACCAGGTCTCTAGATGAAGGATGGGTTAAGTTAATAATTAAGAGATCAGGCGACAACCATTAGATGCAGGTAAAATCAATGGTAGTCGCGTAGTCGCTTGACAAGGTTGAAAAGTAAAAAAGAATCAAGCGATTAAGAGACAAAAGGAAAAATATGACACATGTCTATTTGTCGCTAAGTCTCATGAAGTATTAGGATTTGTATTAAGGATTAAGAAACTTAGCGACAACCGTTGGGTACATAGCAAAAGGAAATCAATGGTAGTCATGTTATCTCCTGATGCACATTATAAAGGTAAATTAATCATGTTATTAAGAGAATAATGTGATTAGTCACATGGTCTCTTGATTGAGCATGAGTTAAGAAAATTATCTAGCGACATTGAGAAGTCACAGTCGCCGAGTCTCCAGCTGGAACCTGAGGTAAAAGAGTAATTAAGAGAAAGCTTTGTCATGGTGTCTCCGTAAGATGGAGGGTTAAGTTAAGATATCAAGCAACATTGCACCAACCGTTGATCAAATTGTTAATCCTACGGCAGTCGCTAGGTCTCTTGAAAGAACTGCAGTTAGTGAAATTATTAAGCAACAAGGAGCTCACTCAGTCGCTAAGTCACTAGAAGTGAATCAAAATTAAAATAGACTTCTAAATGGAACCATTATTAACACTTGTTAACCAATCAGAGTAAAGAGATTATGATAGATGGGAAAGTAGTTGTAGTATGAGTTAATGCAGCCAATCAGATTTGATTTTGATTTCATTTTGAATTTTATAAGGTTTTTTAATGAAATAACACTCATCAGAAATTGATTATTTGATAGTTTGAATACCACGACTAAAATAAAAAATTGATGTCACAGTATGTGAAGCTAATGGCGAATTGATTGAATTACTAGTTTGAAGTGACAATCTACATTCAATTAGCAGTTATAAGTATACTTTTTCGTTGTCATTTCATTTCTACCAAGTTTCTATTTTATCAGAGCGAAGAGTTTACAAAGATTTAGTGTTTTCTGAGAAAGGTTAAGATTTTCAATAGCAAGTGATTTAAATGGTGGTTTCCTAATTCAAAATTTAGTAAAGATTATAATTGACAGTGTTCTAGAGTTCAAAACAATAGTTTTCAGAGAATTCACAGTTTGGTGGTGAGGGTTTTCAGTAGTTTTGTTTCAATATCAGTGAATAAGGGTTGAGAGTTGAACAAAAAGGAAGTATGAGTCAAACGTAGAGTATGGCTTCCACCAATGGGAGAAGTGGTGATGTTGATGAGTCAAAGGTAACAAGAAACTACTCTAATGAATTCCTAACTTTGCTTCCAGGTTTAAACCAGAATTGAAAGGTTAGTGCAGATGTTTTAATTGATGATATGGCTTATGTTAGGGATGCAAAAACACCAGGGTCATCAGGGTATTCAATTTTCAATTATTTATTTAATAATAGTGATGAACCCATGCCTATCTCAAACCCTTGGACCTATGGGTTAGCCAGGTTGTTAGTTCTTGATGTCTTTGTCGATGTTGATTTCATACTAGAGTTGGCTAGTAGATATGACCCTTTGATTAAAACCATTAAGAGGGATGATGAAAAGCCCTTACTCACCCTAGAATGAAATAATTTTATGAAATATTTTAGTGTCTACTATCCTATGGCTACTAAGATAAATCTTAAGAGCCTAGAGAATAGGTATACTAGAGAATTAGGCATTGCTGCTAAATTGATCAGGGATCATCATGTCCCTAAGAAAATGAAGACTTATATAGCCCACATGCCAGGAGCAACCCCATATTGTTACAAAGACCTTAATTTTTATATTACGTATATATCATATGCATTATGTAGAGTGCTTGGAAAGGATGTTGGGGCAGAAAGGATCACCTCAGACATTTTAATGATGGTGTTAGACATGCAGAGTCTTCATACTACTTACAATTATGAATACATTCAATATATTATTGTTCAGATGCACCGGGGATTTATAGATATACAAAATAAGAAGGATCATCCAAAATTTATGCATTATTCAATCCTCATGAATTTGATTCTCTACTACAACTTCCCAATTATGAATTGTCAGTTTTTACAACCATAGAGATTCCACCATAATTAGCCCAACCCTGTTTAGTTTTGGATTAGAGTCTAGAATTATACATCCAGAGAGTAGGAGTTGTGTGCCTTTGAAAATTGGATAATCTATCCACTTTTTAAGTGCTTAGGGGTTGACAAGACTAGATTTCCTATTAAGGTGATTCAATTATTGAGGCCCTGCCAATACCTTGACAAATGGCCAGGAGACCATAGTTGGGGGGACTTTTATTATGAAAATAACTTTACAATGATGAGGGTTTATGGTTTCCCCCACCCTCCACACATTTTTCCATTCCATGTATCACCAAGGATAGCTATGATGGATTTCATCAGGCAGCTTATTCTGACAGATAAAGAGCATCTGGCATCACACAGGAAGGGTACTTTTACCCCTAGGAAGTTCAAGATCTACAATTTCATTATTTGAAAAGGAGCCTTAGACCTAGTGAATACCTGGTTGAACCATTACAGAATGAATGTGGCCCTGCATAGACATGTTTATACTGAGGAATTCATTCTTAGTGCAAATAAGTTGCTCACACCAACTATCCCCTACACAAAGGTTCATGAGGAGTGTATGGAGAAGGACTTAATAAGAAATATCCTAGAGGATGAAGAGGTGGACAGAAAAGCAATTAAGTTCAATGAACTTATGAACCTGGAGAGGGAGGTAAAGAGAAAAGGGATGAAATTCAAAGGTTTCTACCCTAACTTTCCTTATCTCAAAAGGTTAGATGCAATGATTGAGAGCCATACTCTTCTATGTAATTAGTTAGAAGAGGCATTAGTGGTACCAGAAAAGGGCCACAGAGAGAATTCAAAGTTTGACTATGATGATCATGATAGTGATCAGGGTTGTCCTTCTCCCAAAGCCTACCCAGATTACCAAGCAGTACCATTGAAGCTTGCAGTTGAGGGTGAAGATGTCATTGACCTAACAGAGGTCCCAGAGAAGGAAGTGACAAATGAGCCGCCACCTAAGAGACAAAGAGTAGAAGTAGGGGAGCCTTCTCAAAGAAAAGGGATAGATAAAATTTGAGCCCTAATAACTGGTAATAGACCCTATGATCATTATTTAAGAAAATAGATTAGGGTAGGGAATAAACTCCAAAAGGATGTAGAAGAAGAGGAGGAGTTGCCTCTCAGATCATGCACAGATGAGAGATTGTTACATCAAGAGGAGTTCCTCAAGGATGACAGTTTCATAAAGACAAGGGAATTCAAGGATTTCCTAATATGGAATAAGTAAAAAAAATTTGGAAATCAGTTGCAATTAGCAGGTGGTGACCTAGTCACCCAAGAGGCCTTACAAACACTATAGGATTATGATCCTAAGTCTGAAGAGATCACACCAGAGCAAGCAAGGCAGTTGGTCAAAGCCAGTGGAGTGTTATTTGTGGAAGGCTGGGACTTATCTTCATCCTTCATTATAGATCATATAAGGAGACAACCTGATGTCAAGCTATCATCAGAGACTCATGTTGGAGACATGATTAGAGGGTTTGGTTATAACCCTAAATCTCAAGCACTTGCAATGTGGAGACTAGCTCCTAAGGACCAAAAGCCATCTATTTCGAACATTCAGGAGAAAATGGAGGGATAAAAATTATATGGACACTGGATAATATAGGGGATATGGAAATAGCCCAGGTAATGACTCATTTTTATTAGCTTAATGAGGAAAAGATAGGCCAAATATCAGATAAATTACAGAAACTCACTAGTGATACTAGTGATATTGTCAAACATAGGAAGCTAGCACTGATAAAAATCAAAGAACAAGATAAGCTCATAAATGAGCTTACCAAGAAACTGATGGATATAGCATAGCCTTACCTTGTTGAGCCCAAAGAGGTTATGGATGTTGAGATCCAAACAAAATATATAGGGGATGTACTTGTTGAAATAGAGCAGGGAGTTGCAGAGCATAACAGTGTGATTTTGGAAGCCTTGACTTCAATCTTATAGCATAGGATTGACACAATCAAAGATAAGATTGATGTAGTGTATGGGGCTTATAACATATCTCTAGGGTAACAATTAAACGTGGAAATTTTTTTAAAAATTTTGGACCCTTACTATGCAACTTGGTCCAGTAGAATATCTCTTTTTGAAAGATTGGCATCAGTGCAACCATTGAGATCAGATTTTCTAGAAATAGTAACCATGGTTGGCGCAGAGATAGAGAAGATTGGGGTCACTTTGTCCTTTTTCAAAGGAAAGGCCAATCAAATTGATGCTAAGTTAAATATGTTTGGGATAGATTATAGTAGGTTTGTACCTCCAATCAAGACTAAAGATAATCAGATAAAACCATTAGGGTTATGGATATCAGAGTTTGACAATGTACTCAGAAATAAAGACATTTATGTATCTAATCAGGGAGAATTAGATATGGGGAGGTTTAACCAACTTTTAGATGAGGCAATTAAGGAAGAAACAGACTGCAATAAATTCATTTCAGATATTAAAAGCATTATAGATGCTAGGTGGGAAAGGCAGAAGACTCAATTAGAAAATATTTAGAACTTTTAGTGGCCTAAGGAAGAGGATGTGATAGCATGGTATATTATGACAAAGCCCAAGAAGAAGAAGCATGTCACAGTTGATTTGGATGTTATGGATGAGGAATAAAGGACACACGGCACCTGATCTATGAGAACAAGAAGGTTAGTAATATTGAAAAGATTAGTGTAAGTTAGCTTGTATTGGCAGTCACTAGATCTTGTTATAACTATCAGATACTATCCTAAATACCTACAGACAAAGGTGCCAAGATCCACAAAAGAACAAAGCACAAAATCATATTTTATTCTTCAAATTTGTCCTCCCACCGCTTGGAGCTTTCTTGTCTTTTGTCTTTTTATAAGTTTTAGAGTTAGGTTTCTTAAACCATCTAAAGCTTGTTGCATCCCTTTCTTAAGGATTCCAAGATGGTTTGAACCTATAAATAGATCTTAATGTAGTATTTTGAGCAGGTGATGAAATATAATTGTAAGCCAGACTACAGAATTTTGTCTGAGTTTTTGGGTTTTAGCCTCTATGTGTATGAAGGAGGAATATAAATAAAATACAGTGTAACTTCTCTTCTATATTGTTTTTGTCTCTTTACTTATTGTGTATGCTCTTATATGTTTAATCTGTAAGGAATTTTAATCATATTGGTTACAAGGTAGCTATCTAATTACTTACAAGTTTCTTTCAAGGGAAGAACTATGTTTTGTGATTAGTTTCAGAGAGTATAATAGTATTTGGGGATTTGATACAGTAGTGTTGGAGTGATAGGGTGATTTGTAAGGCATCTTAATTGACTTGCATATAGGTTGTAAGAAAATCTATAGTATCTTTATTTACTTTTTCTATGGATTTGCATCTTTGACTCTATAGCTCAAGGATAGGCACTGGTGTAGAATCTGTCAAGTGGTTTATCATCATTCAAACAATTTAAAAGACACAAATCTTTCACTTTTGCATTCAAAACATATAAGTCTAAGCAATTGTATCAAGATATACAATTCATTTTTACTAATCCTTTTAAGAGAGGATTGAAATAGGTTGCCCCTCCTAAGTTCTGAGAACTATAAAAGGAAGAAGGATGAATGTCCTTAAAACACTACTATTTGTTGTTATCATTTCAATAGTTTTCATGGTTAAGCTCTATGTCAAGTTGTTTTCAGTTTTATGCAGAGTAATTTATAAGGTGATACAGTAAAAGAACAACAAATTAGTATCCACATCTATTAATATTGTGAGACAACAATTTTATATAGGTAATACATGTCTGGGTGTTGTGGAACCTAAAAAGAAGGAGGTGATAATAAGTTCCCCAAATATTATCATAAATCCTCATCAATTAGAGTTTTCTCTTGCTTGAGTCATTATTTTCAGAAATTGGAGTCATAGAGTCAATCAAATATTTCAAGCATTAGTTGAAGGTTTAGCAAGAAAAAACCCTAATAGGAGTAATGTTTTTTATTGTGTTTTCTCCATTATTGATCATACCTTTAGATAAGTAAGGTAGTTTAAAACCGTTCGTAATGAAATCTAGAAATTAAGTATCTATATCTAATGTGTTGGCTTGATGAGTTTGTCACTATTTATTTTTGGGAGTGATTAGGTCTTCTTGTGTGGTTTTTAATTCTATGTGTATTTTATGTTTGAATAGTGGTTAAATTCATATTTAATTGTTATTGATTTTTGGAAGGTTTAGGATGTTAGTTTATTACCCTTCCTTTTCATAGTTTATTTCATTTGGGATTATTTTCTTCTATGTTCATTTTATTGCTTGAATTTGATCATAATGTCTTACTTAAGGTGTCTTGAGTATGTGACATCCTTGTACTATTATTATGTTGTTTATGGTTAATGTTAGGATTCATTGTCGTGGTCTAAGTACACAGGAGAGTTTCTTAAACCTCTGAAATAAAGCATTTGAAGTATTGCAATTCTTTTGTCATGTTTTGGGTAGGGGACTATGTACCCTAGGTGAGTGGCTTACCATAGGTGTTGGAACCCTAAAGTGGTTTCTAGATGATCTTATGGGTGGGTTAGTAAAAATTGATAACCTAATAATGAATTTGGGAAAGGGGGGAAACAAAACATAATGAAACAAAACATAATAATGCCCACATAGTCTTGTTGGGGTACCGAGACCATGGGTAACTGCCAGGATGGATCCCTATTCTTAAAGGGGGGACTGGGGTTACATGGTTGCTAGGAAGGATCCCAATAAATAGGATATGTGATGACACTCACTTAGAGGTTATGCTAGAAACCTAACCCTTGTGTATAGTTAAGTGATATTTTTTTATGTCTTGTATTTATTTTAGTTATTATTTTGTGAAGCCTTAGGTTTCTTAGGGCCTTGTGTGGACGTTGGCTCTATCTCCTAGCATGGGGGAGTGGAACTACATGGTTCCACATGGTTGGGTGGTTAATCTTATCGAGGTACTATTCATGGTTGCATGGATGACTTTTCCTTTGGATTCATGCTTGGAAGCTGACAAAGATTCTACTTCTGCATCATGTACTTCAGTGAATTGTAATTCTGATGTATTTATTTATTGAAATCCCTTGTTGGGTAATGTAATGAAATGTAAATGAAGGGCGAATCAATATAATGGGTATTTCTAGGTGAAATGAAGGGAAAAGTTATGCTATTACTTGTATATGTCACAAATATTAAAATAGTGTGGACTTTGTCATTTGTTTATGTCTAATGCTATCTTTTAATAAAGTAAGTGATCTCTCGAATGAAAAGTTATTATTACAGTTCTTTCTTGTTTTGTTAGTAAGGACCTAGCTTATATTGATATTATAAGTACGTTCTCTTATATAATTGACTCTAAAGGAATATTATGAAATGATTGGTTTATGAATAACTTTTGTTTATGTCAAAGATAAATGTTATTGTTAGATAAGAAGGTCTTTAGGAATGATAAATGATAATGGAATTACAATTGTGGAATAGTTGTATAATTGTGAAAGGAGATGCCAAATATTAAGACAATTTTAGAAAAAAAAATTACAATACACTTTTGGTTTGATGTAACATGTGATAGTAACTCAATAAATTGATTCACATATTGTTAACTTATGATTGATATTAAGCATGAGTTAGGAACATTTTAGTTTGTGTATTAAAATATATCTATTTCAATGTACATATAGGTGGTAGGGTATGTGATAATACATAATATTCTTTACCCTAATGTCTATATGAAACTAAATTTATAATATGCTTTATAGATGTTTTGAATTACATTAGTTAGTTATGAAGAATGGATTGTGTTGGTAAATTAAATGTTGGTGACTACTCATTGAAACATGTTCATCACACAGTAGTCATTTATTCTGAAGGGTTAAAATATGTTAGACTTGTAACTCATTATGAAACTCTTAAATGTAATTAGATTAATTAATATTGTTTGAGTAGAAGTGTTAGGGAACCTATGAGGAATAGGAAATCTTAGTTATGTTGCATTCATTTTTTGTGAGCATATGTGTATCGATTCTTTTTAAAATGTGCATTGTAATAGTTCCAAAAAAAATTACTTCCTCTTTAGAGATTAGATGGTCAGTCCTCTTGGGTTCCCTAGTGGGGCATTACAGAGATCTTACGGGATCCCTGACATCGATCCTGCCTAAGGTACTCATGATCCATGATGTGAGAGCATGTTATATGTGCAAAATTGGAGAAATTGGAGACTTTGAGTTCAGGGAAGCCTATGATAAACTATGTGAGAATGGGGCATTGAAGGCTAATCATCAACACATTAGCGACAAAGGGTTAGTCTGTACCTTAGACTTCCCGCGTGACTTTAAATTCAAATGGATCATGATTGTCTTAAGCAGAACACATGATATGTGTCTATGGTTGGAGAATGGACAAGTAAAGATAACTAAAGACATTATTCACTGAGTTACTAGTTATCCCATTGTGCAAGGGAAGCATACCATGCACTATGAAAAAAAGGAAGACATAGAAAAATTCACTTTGGCAGAGTGGAACAAATGAGGAATGACAATTTCTATGATCACAGATCCAGAAATTGATTTTGGAGTCAAATTCATTGCACATAAGTTTTACCAATCGAGAAGATTGGATAGTGTTCCATGTGTAGCAGTTGATTGGGCATGGAATATAGTGAAGAAGGATCATACTTATGATCTTGTTGAGTTACAGATAACTCAACTTGCTGAGAACCTATCAGAAATTAGGAAGGCAAAGAACTCTATGTGTAAGTTAGGATCCTTACTTGTTTGTGTATTCTTCTATATTCATAATACTTTTCCTACTATAGGAGATGTAGTATGGAATCAGGACTGACCGGTAATAGTACAAATAAATGAATTCATACAACAGCTAGGAGAGAATTTAGACACTGTCATGGGTAATTATTTTGTGGAATTCAAGAAAAAGATGAGATTAAGGAGAAGAATTGATGCAGGAGCATCATGGGTGTAAGGGCAATCTTGCATCACCCAAAAATATTTGTTTTCTATTCAATAAGGGCTATTTTGTACAAAGATGCTATTTTTGGAAACTTGCTATTTTTAGTAAGTTGGTCATTTGAACTCAAAATGTTCTGATTTTTCAGGTGAAGGTTCATCTTAGTCATATAAGCATGCCAGTTGAGTTTCATTGCCATAGCATTTGTATTGGTGAATTTATTAAGGATTTATTGTTGAGATTTTAGGGTATGAAACCTTTGAGCTCAATTTTTAGGACCTTAGAGGCTCCGAATCAAGGTCAAACCCCTAACTAATTGGCACTTAGCCTATCAAGAATTGTAGATCACGATCTCCCCTTTCCAGAAAGTGGTTATAATAGCCAATCGGAGCTACGGTTCAAAAGTTATGGCTTTCAGAAGTTGGGCTACCTAATCTCATATTTTGTAAATATCTAAAGCCGACCCTTTTGTAATAAAAGTGAAAAATAATTAAATGCTAAGGGTAGTCGGCCTTAATGGCTAGATTTCTGGAACCTTCTTGGGCGGTGGAAAATTCCCTATTTAAGGAAGGCCCATAGTGTTTTCTAGGGTAGTTCTGGGTGTGGTTATTTGAGGCTTTGTCCTATAGATTATTGTAAGGGATGCCCATGTGGCTTTTGATATTGTAATTCTGAAGTTTGTAATTCCACATTCGTGGAGCCAATAAGAAGCCAATTTTTTGTTCTTGCAAATTTCTGTTGTTTCTATTGTGTACTTGTGGTATTAAGGGGAGTTCCCTTCATCAAGAATCCCAGTATCACTAGTTGAGAAGCATTATGATGATGTTTTCTTTCTAGTTGATACTGATAACACTTATGTACAAGCTATAGTACCAAGGGTAGCATGGCTAAGGCCACTACCTTATGAAGTAAACATAGATGAGACATCCATAGAAATCACAACTCAATTAGCAGAGTAAATTGATAGAAAGACTAAGAGATTTGGAAACCATGATGAAGCTAAATCAAAGATAACTACAAATTTGAAGGCTACAAAAATGGAGAGGAAGAGAAAGAAAATTGCAAAGAATCTTGAGAAGATGTTAGGAGAAGAAGAGGAAGATGCACCAATACAGATCACACAAGGTCAAGGTGTGGACTAATCTAGTGATTATGAATAAAATGAAGAAGAAGATGTGGTAGTAGACAAAAAGGGTAAGAAAGTGATGGTTTTCGAGCCAATTAAGAAGAGGAGTTCACTACAGAAATCTACTCCTCTTGCCACAACTCAACCGAGAACCAGGGCATCTACAATTACTATATCAGTCGAGGCACCAAAGGAAACATTAGCAAAGAATGTTGAAGGGGTAAGCTTAGGGAAGAGAAAACAAGTTCAAACTGAATCTGAGTCAAGTCACCCTAAGATGAAGCCATGAAGAAAATACATTATGGGAAAAGATGAAGAAGATGAATAATTGACCAAAACTGAGGACATCAGCAAATTCAAAGTTGCAACACACAAACATACTTCAAATGTTGATGACATTTGTTACAACATCGGGAATTCAGCAAGTTTGTTAGGTTTCAAGTTTATTAAGTTTGAGAAGTTAAGCAAAATTGATAAAGAAAAGATAGAAGAAGAAATGATGTACATGTTAGTTTAATATAAGATGACACCATTGGAGATTGGGAATCTAGTCCCTGAAGAAATAGCAGTTAATATCGATGAGAGATGGCAGCATGCAATTATGATAGAGAGGTAGATCAGAGAAGGAGAATTACCTCAAATTATGTCTGACTTGACAAAGAAGCAAAGAGAAAAATTTATGGACCAATATAGGAATAGATTCATTCCTAAATTAAGAGCTTATTCTATATTGAATAATGATGTAGAAGGTGTTATGCACCGAATCCAAAGGATATGGGAGATTATCTTTGGAGTGATAGTGGACAAGAATAAATATGAAGGCACATCAAGACAAGTTGAGCTTGACAACAAAGAAGATATTGATGAGCCAGATAATGTTGAAGATGAGATAAAGGATAATATTGAAGATGAAATAAATGATATTTTTGAGGAAGAGAAGAAGGATAAGGTTGAGGAAGAACAAATTGAGGACTTGACAGTTGATGAGGTAACACAAGGTTTGAATGTCGAGGAACAGGGTAAAGAAACACTCATAATTCCAGATTCACCTACTGAGGCAAACCTTGAAGTCAATGTAGAAGGAGATGAAATGAAAGAAGATCAAGTAGATAATTCTACATTAGAAATATCCAAATCGCATGAAGGAGATACTGAGGAGACCAAGACTCTTGAAACCAAGGAAAATAAGGAACCTAAGGAGGAAGAAGCTATTCAATCTTTAGTACAATTACCCATTGTCACTCCTCTGGTACTGTATAGTCAGAAAATGGAAGCACTTCCATTGTAGACTTGTTTATCCTTTTGAGTAAGTGGTTTTGGGTCATGAAAAGTGCCTTGAATGGGTTTTGGATCTAGACCTGGCTTTCCCCCTATTATGTCCCTCTTTCCACTTCTTTCCAGCTTGATTTCTACATTCTGGACTGCAGACCTGAGATTCTAGACTTCAAGGTCAGGGTCCACATTTTGGGTCTAAGTCAACCTCAACCCTGACCTAGGTAAAGGTCAACCTTGACCTTGACCTAGGTCAAGGTCGACCTCAACCTTGACCCAGGGTTCAAACTTTGGGGTCTTGCAGTTTCTGGATGTCGGTCTTTGCAAAAGTTATTTCTCGCTTCCAGGTTGGCTGTTTCAAGTTCTGAAGCGTCGATTCCTAAATTATAGTTAATATAGGTCCTCTCCTAGGGGTAAAGGCTTTAATGGGAATTGTATTCTCATGTGTTTTCCTCCTTATAATATTATGCCCTAAATCCATATAAAAGAGATATTTTCTCCCCTCATTTTCTCTAAAAAGTCCTCTAAGTTTTTCTAAGCATCATCAAGCAATTGAGAAGGATCTTCAAATGTGATTAAAGAAAGCTAAGGAGAAATATTTGAATCAAGTATTCATCCATTCTCAAAAATTCAAGCATCCATTTTCATGAAGGAGATCCATTGGAGGCCATTGAAGGATTCAAGCTACATAGTGCCCTTTTGGTGATCTCTCCATCCACCTTCTTCCAAGCCTCTTCCAAATTCAAGAACCCATTCAAGAATTGGTGTTAGAGATCTAAAAGAAAGAGAATGAAGACATCCTACCATTCTACATTCTACATATTTGGTGGATGCATACTTGTGGACTCAGGGATTCGAATCCTCCACAAGGAATTTTTCAAGCAAGGTGAATTTGTGCATTTACTTTGTTTATCTTTATGCAATTTCAATTATACTTTGAGGCTAATTCCAAAACTGGGGTTTGACCAAGGAAAACCCCTCCCCCCCAACAAAAAAATCTCTTTTTCTTGCAGGTATAGGTTTGGGACTACGGATTTGGACACAAATCTGGATACAATTTTTTACTTTCTTTCGGACTCCGCAAACAGATTCTCTGTCAGACCTGTGTAGGTCAGGGTCAACATTATTGGGTCAGGGTTGATATTTATGGGTGAAGGTTGACCTTTTTCATAAGATGGCGATCAAAAAAATATTTATGGGTTTTTTTCGTCTCTGCGTTCCGGTTTCGGATCATACTTCAGTTTTTCCAGAAATAGTCTATGGACCTCAGAAAACAGCATTCTTTGATCTGTAATTCTTTAAGGTTAGTACATTTCTCCTATTTCTTTAATTAATGTCATATATCATATCTATATATTCAATTAATAGAATTTAAGATCTCCTTCTTTACTCTCTTTTCCAAATAGTTGATTCATTTGTGCATTAATCCTTCTCTTGGATTGATCAACTTGGATCTTCCATTTGTGCATTTGAGGATAGAAGAAGAGCATCTTATCTTCTCCTTAATCACAATTGCAAAATACAATCAATCAAATTCAATTAAATGTAAAGTAGGGTTAAGGAAATCAACACTCTTTAATCAAATCAAACAACAATTAATAAACAATCTCCTTACCCCAGTCCAACCTCTTTACAGGTACTTACTGAAGTCAAGAGTATTGATACATCTGGCAGAAGATACTTAATACTCAAAAGGAGATAGTTTCAATCAGTGGTGATACGAGTACTATGAAAGTTGAACATAGATTGAGTAGCAGCTCACTAGAGACAATAAAGAAGAAATCACATAAGAAGAAAAAGGACAAGAGCTCTGAAGTAACACTTGACAAATTTATAGTCATTCCAAAATGGATATTGATAACTTATCTTATGAGAAGATGCTAATCTTGTAGGATTTATTGAATAGGAAGAGGAAGAAAGAGGAATTGAAAAGGGAACATCAAAAAAAGTAGGTATTGCATGAGATTAAAGATATCTTTGTTTATGCATTTAAGTTTCAAGACCTAAATGAATAGGCACCTATTTTGGATCTACTAGTTCATATTGTTCATAAAGTGAACACTAAGGATATAGATGCTAATGAGAAACTTCTGCAATGGTCAGAGAGGAGATTTGAGACCAAGGTACTTGAGAAAGTTGCAGAAAAGCTTATCAAGAAGCAGGTTGCACTTTCTAATTTGGTAAGAAACTTAGAAGAAGTAATAGAAAATTTTCTCTCTTTGTATAAACAACTTTGTGATACATAATTATTTACAAAGGAGAATCAACAGCTTATAGAGAAGCTACAAGTAGATTTAATGTCATCAGGACAGTCACTGAGCATGGATGCAAGTTCTAGATATTTTCATTTTAGCATGTTGACACATGCCCAAGGGATATTAGTTGAGCTTATGGTTAATGATGGAAGAATAAGGGAAAAACTCATTTCTATTTAGACCATGTTTATACCTCAATTGGAGGTTATGCAATAAGAGGTGAAAATGGAAAAGGACTAGGCACACAAAGATCCACGTTTGAACATTTCAGAGAGTCTAATTGATCTAGCTGCCGAGCTAGAAATCAAATTTCAAGTTTTGGAATCTCTAAGAACAAGTTGGGACAATGTATTAGCAATGATACTATAGATTCATAAGTCATTTTTGGATAAATATGGTTTGACCCCAACTACCCCAGCACATAAAAGTAAATTCTAAATTCTACTATGTAATCCATGCAACCAATCAAAATTAGGGATGCCTAAGTGACAATAGGTGATGAATCTAGATCATTGATCTTGATCTGGATGTTTCATCACTAATCTATATATGGGATGCTTCAAATGCTAATGTGTGTGTGTGCAATTATATGTGGATGTGAAGAGTAGAGATTGGGAATATATGCATGGTTTGTATATCTGAAGCATTGACTAGATAGAGTGATCGAGAAGAGAAGTGAAGAGCATAACAGAGATAAATCAGATTCAAAGATCAGTTAAGAGTTGGAAAGAGGAGATCCATTGTCAGCATTTTTAGTTCAGACCAAAGGATCAGGTATGGATATATTCTAGCAAGTGAATCAGGGTAAATCTCTTAATAGAGTGGTCCTAACATGCCTTTGTAAATCTCTTAACTGAGTGCTTACTTTGTTGTAAGTTTAAATTCGTTAACAAGGTAGATAGTATGTCTGAAATATCTTAAAAGGGAAGACCCCTCACAGGGTAGATCATCATAAGTTATCAAACTTTGTATCCCTAACAGGAACACTTTATTACTACGATAGTGAAAATTTGTGGGTGTCATCCCCACCCCATTTTTACCTTCAAGGGTTTCTGGGTTACCAAATTTTGTGTTATGTGTTCATGATTAGATGTTAAATATTTATAGCATTTTAGTTTATGTTTACAGATACATGGTTGAATAATTTTGTTTAGAATTACTAGAAGTTTTATAGATCTGATTCACCCCCTTTCTCAGTTACTGCTTTCCCATATTAGACTTCCAACACAAGAATGGTAAATAATGATAAACACACTTTGGATGCTGAGGGGGGGAGTGAATCATAATAATAAAAAACTTCAACAACTAACTTCTATAACCACCACAAGAAATAGTTTGCAAGTAAAGAGCATAACCAGCAACACAAGAACACAAAGATTTATATGTGCAAAAACCCAATGAGGAAAAACCATAGTGAGCCCTTGCCCACAAAGATGGTTCGCTGAAGTATATAATCTGATTATTAAAAAAATAAGATCTCGTTGCTCAAGTATATCAATTAGAGGCTCATTGCTAAAACAACAATGAATCTTGATAAAGAAAAAAGTTCATTGCCTTACAGTACAAATAGGAGCTCATTGCTCTAGACTTACATATAGAGGCTCACTGCCAAAGAAGAAATATACCAAACTCAAGTACCCAAGACTCACTATCTCAAAGTACTTATTCTACTTTAAAGTAGATATAAATATATTCTCCTGCTAATGCATCTGATTTTCATAACATTGTCCACACTAGAAACAAACTATTACTACCTTTTATTATTTGTCATTGTCATTGAACTTTTCTCTATTGATTGTTGAATTGATTCACACACTTCACTTTCTTCACACCTTACATTTACCTTTTTCCAAGGAATCAACATTCCTTATACAAAATAGATCATTGGAGATATTAAAAATGAGTTTTATGTCAGCCAAAAGATATTACAAATGAGTTTTATGTCAGCCAAAAGATATTACAAATGAGTTTTATGTCAGCCAAGGCATTTAGCATAATACAGTAGGATCAATGTCAAAAGCATCCCAAGGACCCAAATGGATAAGTGATAATCATTAAATACATAGGTCCCATATAGCATAAACCCATCCAGATAAGATATAAGCATTTAGTATAAGACCTGAAACTAAATTTTATATTTCAACAATCAATAGATATAAAACCCAAATCAAAGACTAAAATAATGATCCATCCCAGGAGAAATATGGACCAAGAACACACTACACATGTATCAATGTCAGATCTGCAATAATATGAATAATAACCAAAGATAAATCAAACATTTGGAGGCAAACAACTAACTACCAGTTGTAACCAGACCTTCACATGCTATATAGATATCTATATGCCACATCAGATGCTATGTAAACATGCCACATCAGAATCCATGTCAAAATTCCATGTCACAATCTGCCACAACATATTTTTGGATCAGAACAATAACTAGAAAGAACAACAACCCAAGATGACATAGTCTTTGGAGCACCATGAACACACTCATGTATTGGAATAATGGATGGTGTATACTGAGAGGGGAAGGGTGAATCAATACCCTTAAAAATTTTATCACTTAACCTCAATCCTTTAGTAATCAATTCCTTGCATTACCGACCATATGTGCTATTCTATCTTTGTGCATGTAATATCAATTCATAAACTTAATTTGCATTTTAACATTCATAGAAACATTCATGAAATGTAATGACACGTGACACAAGATTTGGTAACATAGAAAACCCATGTTAGAAGGTAAAAACTATGGTGGGGATGAAACCCAAAAAACTTCACTATCTACAGAATGGAAGGGGTCGGTTAAGGCTTACAAGTTTGATCACTTCTGATGATCTTACCCTGTTAGGAGTAACATGTTTAGACTAGTTAAGGTATACTATGTTAATATCTTTAGCAACATTGTTTAGTGTGCACTCAGTTAAGATATTTACAAAAGGGTTGTTAAATCCACCTTCTCAAAGGATTTCTTCTATTTGCTACACTTGTTAGAATGTAGTCAAAAATACTTATTGACCTAATATAATGCAATGTAGAATTGCTAAATATAGATCTTTTCAATTTTACAATATGATAAACCACCTATAGTGATTAACTAATACCTCGGTTATGCTCGGTAGCCTTGGATCTTGTTCTTTATAACTAATTCCATCTTTTGTTGTCCTTCTACATAAAAATTTGTCTTTGATCCTTACATGTGTTCCTTGGCTACAATCATCATCACATAATTTTTTTTTGATTGATTACACATCTATTTATACAATTAATTTGACCTAAATAAATTTCATTCATTTCAATGATAACTCTATGATCAAAGTTTTACAATTTGACCTTGATTTCCTAGTTTGCATGTTTTCAATCAGTTAGACTGATTAAAAAAATTAAACTTGCTTTACTTGCCCCTCAAGAAATAGATTTAAAGCTAATCTTTAAGCTAAATATAAAACTTAAGTGTTTTATTTGATGTGTAACTTAGATCCACATTTCTCAAAATTAAATTTGTCTCTCGGTAGACTAGTGCTCGGGTTTCTCTGAAGACTGTCTGTTACTTTTCTCTATCGAGTTACAATGTAAACTTCTATTGAGTTCCTCTGTAAATTATGTTGTCGGTTTACACTGTGATCTATGTGTTGGGTTCTTCTGTCGGGTTCCTCTGTACTTAACATTTTTGGTGACCTCTTTGAACTGTTGTGTTGGGTTTCACTCTAAACCTATCTTTCTGTGATCATGTACCTATTGGAAAGATTGCTACAATGTAGACAATTGTTATTTTTTCATTGATGTCAAACCTTAACTGGTGAGACTATTTTTGTATGTTTGAGTAACTTATCCATTGATTGATGAAGATTTGAAAAGAATGTGATAACAAGAAGACCAAGGAAATGGTTGAGTTATGAGTATACACCAGGGTACTTGATCATTTGGCACTTTGGCAGAGTGATACATTGTTTATCTTGCATTGACAGTTCACTGGAAGGTCAATGCCGAGGAAAGCAAAGTCGATGTCGAGCAAAGTGAAAGGTGATGTCGAGCAAAGAAAAGATGATGTCGAGCGCCAGTGAAATGCTGAGGGAGACAGTGAAATGTCAAGCAATAGTATTTTGTTTATTGATGAGATTTGAGATCTATGGCTGACAGAGTTAATTTTATTGGGATATGTATTATTAATTAAGATTGGTCCATATTCATTTAATGCAGGAGAAACCGTTATTAGCGCAGGGATTCAATATTTAATTAATGAATGTATTTGAGAAGTAAATTAAATGTAAAGATGGAAAGATCCATTGGATCTGACCTAACCTAAGATCTACGATATTGATTAAGTGGCAAAATATTTATCTAACCTAGATGAAGAGGTATAATATAACATACTATGGTTATTTTTATGGTATCCAAGTGTAAGGAGAAGTGGAATGCAAAGTGTTGCATGGTTAATTTACTGATTGGTAAAATCTAGCAGAGAAGGCTGAGTAGAGAAGTAGAGAGAGATTTCTTGATGGATTTCCAAGCAGATCTAAAGTTTGAAATGAAAATGGAGGCCACTCAGTGATTCAACATTAGAGCTGAAACTGGATCTGAATTTGCAAAGTAAGTTATATGTATCAAATCACACCTACTGATTACTTTCTAACCATTGTATCAGTTCAAATCCTTTAACTAGGTTGACCTAATAGTCATTGTATAAATCCTTTGAACAAGGTGACATTCAGATTGGAATGTTCTAAGTCCTCTAACAAGGCCACTCCT
>MU224921.1:742405-785720 GCA_018584345.1 Thuja plicata
ACTATTGTTGTATGTTTGAGTACCTTATCCATTGATTGATGAAGATTTGAAAATAATGGGATAACAAGAAGACCAAGGAAATGGTTGAGTTATGAGTATACACCAGGGTACTTGATCATTTGGCACTCTGGCAGAATGATACGCTGTTTATCTAGCACTGACAGTTCACTAGAAGGTCAATGTTGAGCAAAGCAAAGTCGATTCTGAGCAAAGTGAAAGGTGATGCCGAGCAAAGCAAAGATGATGTCGAGCGCCAGTGAAATGCTGAGGGAGACAGTGAAATGCTGAGAAACGGTATTTTGTTTATTGATGAGGTTTGAGATCTATGGCCGACATAGTTAATTTTATTGGGATATGCATTATTAATTAAGATTGGTCCATATTCATTTAATGCATGAGAAACTGTTATTAGCACATGGATTCAATGTTTAATTAATGACTATATTGGAGAAGTAAATTAAATGTAAAGATGGAAAGATTCATTGGATCTGACCTAACCTTAGATCTACGATCTTGATTAAGTGGCAAAAGATTTATCTGACCTAGATGAAGAGGTATAATATAACCTACTATGGTTATTGTTATGGTATCCAAGTGTAAGGAGAAGTGGAATGCAAAGTGTTGCATGGTTAATTTACTGATTGGCAAAACCTAGTAGAGAAGGTTGAGCAGAGAAGTAGAGAGAGATTGCTTGACGGATTTCCAAGCAGATCTGAATTTTTAAATGAAAATGGAGGCCACTCAGTGATTCAACATTAGATATGAAACTGGATCTAAATTTGCAAAGTAAGTTGTATGTATCAGATCACACCTGCTGATTACTTTCTAACCATTGTATCAGTTCAAATCCTTTAACCAGGTTGACCTAACAGTGATTTTATAAATCCTTTGAACAAGGTGACATTCAGATTGGAATGTTCCAAGTCCTCTAACAAGGCCACTCCTAACAGGGTGATTAAATCCTTTAACCAGGTCACATTTGATAGTGTATTTTGTAACCTTTAACAAGGTTGGCTTCTCATAGGGCATCACTTCAGAAGAGTGAAATTTTGGTAGCATGTTACTGGTGGTTTTTCCCATATTGGGTTTCCACGTTAAATCATGGTGTCAAAATGTGTGAATGTTATTGTTGTGTTTTACTGTTAATTTTCTGCAAGCTTATTTCATTAGCATAGTAAACTGCACACTTTTATTGTTTATTTTTATCGAGAAGATCTGAGTTGTTGAAGTTGATTTAAAGTTTTATATGGGCACATATAGACTTGAGGATAACTGATTCACCCCCCCTCTCAGTTATTCTAAATTCATATTAACAGTACCAACGGTTCAAAAAAATTTCCCTTGTATACTAATGGAAAAATATGATCATCAATCTCCCCCTTTGACATTAGTATCAAAAACTAATATGTGAAAAAACTAAAATGTTTAGTATATACACCATGTGATCACTTTTTCAATATGAATATCCCTATGTGGATGCTCCAGTATAGTATATATATACATATATTTCCTCCTTTCATTATTTCCCCCTTTTACCTTATCAGTTCCCAATTTATAATTTATCTCTTTGTCACATATTATTTGACCCCTTTTTATAATAAGGACAAAGGTGTAATACTTACAACTTGTCAAAAATGTGGGAATGGGAGTTCTTCATGTCTTCCATCATTTTCTCCCACTTCTCCTTACGATGTTCCAGGGCCATATGCTCCAATTTTATTCTTGCGTGCATATCATAGATACTATTGGTGACAGATATCTCTAGGGTGGCAATCAATTGTCTTTCCATTGTCATATGTTGTTGTAGTAATGTAAGATTTGGTAGAAGTAGAGCTTGAAGCTCGCTTACCTCATCTCTGAATTTTGATTCTGCCTCTAAAATCTGAAGTCTAAACCTTTTAGCTTCCATAATCTTGTCATAATACATCTTGATTACATTGTCAGTGGTTGTAAGACCTTGTGCACTACCATTTATATCTACGTCTATCTATGTAATATTTTCACTATTCTCCTTAGTGAATTTCTCTAATGTGCATAACTTATGAACTAAGGTTATAACTTTTGAAATAATTGGTTCCAATGTATTGACCAGTTCAGATAGTTTTACCTTGTTCTATTCCACTTCTTGGCTGATTTTCTCTGTTAATTTGTATTGGTATTTTTGTTCTACACGTTCTTCTATTGCCTTCTCTTCATCTACATTCGGTGATGTGATAGTGTTGGTAAGAACTGATAATTGATCAATGATAGAAGCATTTTGATCAATGTCGGTATCAGGTACAACCTGCAGTAGTATGTCCTTTGTGGTTTCTAGTATCTGTGTGTCCTTTCTCTCCTTTTTAAGCTTATCTTGGATAGCTTTCCTTTTACAAAGTTCTGCATATTTTGTAAGTGACTCTGGATCCAATGTCCTTGGATCACAGTCTGGTATTTCAATGATCTCCTCCAATGTAACTAGATTTTTATTCTTTTTCTTCTTCTTCTTTGAAATTGTAGTGGAGGCACCTATATGTATTACCATAGAAATTTCCTTTGCTTGGTCCAATGTACTTGATGAAGGCTTTGGAGGTGTTGTGCCTTTTACCTGTTGCTCGGTATTTACTTGTTAGTTGGGTGTAGACATTTCCACATCAACCTTAGCTTTATCTACAACTTCTCCTTCTATATCCTTGGGAGTGTCATCACCTTGCTTCTCTTCTTCACCTTTATCTTTTTGGTCTCCATCTTTTTCTTTTTATTCATCAGTTGTGCTTTTATGTTCCTCTTCGCCCTTATCCTTGGGTATGCTTGTATCATGGTTGAGTGACTTCTCCTTTTCTGAGATGATATTGATAGCCTGTATCAATAATGGTATTTTCCCTGGTATATTAACCTATGTAGCATCCATTGATGTGTCCTATTCCTTGGTCTTCTTGGAGGTAATAGTGACATCTTCATCTGCCTTTACTTCATCGGAAGGATCACTTCTAGTGATATCTATGATTGTCACATCTTGGTTTGTGACATCTTGATTTAATGACTGCAAAATCTAAGGAATGTTATCCATTTCTTTACTAGCTTCAGTGTTCAATTCAACTTGATTTTCATCCTTAGTGTCATTTATAAGAATGTGCTCTGGGATTGGTGTTGCCTCTTTCTCTTCATTGTGAGGCTTGTCGATGAGTGCTAATACTCTCTCAGGGCTTGTGTCCTCTTCAGGTACATTGAGTATTTTTCTCCAAGCATCCTCACTTTCTTTGTCAATCTCAATTAGGCTTCCCTGTAGTACTTTGTAAGCTCTTAATTTTTCTGAGAACTTCTTTGAAAGTAACTACATCATTTCATCAATTTCTTACAGGTTGGACTCGAGTGGCATTATTAAAACTAGGGATCTTTCCCTTATTTGTTTTTCAAAATTCAATGTGAATAACCTTGTTGATAACCTATCTAGAAGTTCTTGTGGCATCATATTTTCAAACTGTATAGGTATATATTTGAAAATACATATTGTCTTGATGATAGTTTTTTCTATCTTATTTTGATGCTTAGGATTCAGAGTTAGCCATTTTCTAACTTTAGGATCAGATATTCTACCTGATCTGATGATTGATGTTGCAACCACATCAATTGTGGTAGGAAGTTTTTTCTTTATAGGTTTTTCATCTTGTTCAGTGTCTTCTATATCTTCCTTGCTTTGGATTAGTCTTTTTCTCCTCTTTGGTTCTGAATTTTTCCCAGTTTGAGGCTTCCTATTGTAAGTCCTCACTTGTCCTTTCTTAACTGGAGATGAACTTTCATCTTTAGTTGTCTGACTCCTTGTTCTAGATCAAGCAATAGTTCTTGGCTTCTTTACAGGTGGTGGTGGTGCATCAGACTCAGTTGATTCAGAGTCACTCACTTGTTCACCTTCACCGATGTGTGATTGTCCCTTGGTGTCTTGTTTTTGTTTTGTCTCTTCATCATCTGCCGACAACTTCTTCTTAAGTGTCTTTACCATTTTATCCTTCTTTCTGTCAATTTTCTTCACTACTAGGCCAATCTTTATTCTTTCCTTAGCCTCTTCATAGGTTCCAAACCTTGGTAATGATTTGTCTAATGGTTCATTTAATAATTCTTCAATAGCATTGGTGGCTAGATCTATGTTGATCTCATAGTCAAGTGGTGCTAACCATGCTATCCTTGGTACAGCTAATTTGATCAAGGTGGTGTCGGTGTCCACCATAAAACATATATCAGCTTTATATTGTTCTACCAGTAATTCTGGTATCCTCATCCTTTTCTACATTCTGTCCATGAATCTAGTGAAATATTCATCCATGAATGATGTAAAATTGTTCCCTAGTGACTTAATGAATTCATTGATTTGAATTGTCACTGGTCGGGTAGTATCCCAATTGACATTACTGATAGATGGAAAGAAGTCTTGAAAGTAGAAGAATATGCACATGAGGAGTGAAAAAAACTTATATGAGTTAGATTTCTCTGATCTAATCGTCCTCATGTTCTCCTCTAGTTACTTCATTAGAAGCTCAGATAGATCCAACTGTAGACCTATCTTTACAATCTTGTAAGCAGTGTCTACTACTCTGCATGCAATACTATTCATTCTGCAGGCTTGGAATATCTTGTATCCCAGCACACATGCACCAAATTTCAGTTTTGGATCTTTGATGGAGTTTACCTTCAATCCTTTTCCATCCCATCCTGCACATGTCACCTTCTCAATCTTGGGGTGAGAAGGGTGTTTAAGTTCCTTGGCCTTGTCGGTTATAGGATAACTGGTCACTGCATGTATTACATCCCTAGTGATATGTTTTGGTTCATCTAGCCACATCTTTTGGTCATGTACCCTGCTTAGCACTATCCTAATCCACTCGTTTTAAACTCCTTCAGGAATATTAGGGAATTTGTCATCCCTTTCACCTCTATATGATGACATGTAGCTGATTGAATGTTTGAAGATGTTAAGTTGATGATCATGTAAGGCATTAAATCAATTAATGTATTGTGTTTCATTGATGTCAACTTGATATAATTTGTATGGTCATGGAAATATTTCCAAAGACTTCAAAGAACTAATGAATCAAAGGCTATGCTTTTAGTAATTCATATAAGTCAAGTATTCACAAATTCAATGTATACACCGAAAGAGTGCACACTGATGGTCAAATTAAAAGAGCAAAGTCACAGTGTTACCCGATGAGAAAATGGACAGCGTTACTAATGAGAAGAGTTACAGTGTTGCCCAATGAGAAAAATACAGTGTAACCCGACGGATAGAATTTTAGTGTTGCCTGACGGAAAAGAGTAGGACAAAGATCCCAATAACAACTAAAGTTACGCCGATGGAATAGTCAGTTATCACTGATGAATACTGGAGTGTTGACCAATAGAATAGAGAGTTCATAAAATGACAAAATGCTTAGGTGTCAAGAGCTAAAGATAGACTCAACTAATACTTATCATTGTTTTAATCATCAAGATAAAGCCAGAGATAAGTAATTGATTTAAAGTTGCTTTGTCTAGTTGGAAAGAAGATCTCTATGAGATAAGACTACAGATCTGCTTTAAATATGTTGGCAAGAATTGTGGAACACACCAAGAATCAAGAAAGCCAAGAAAAGGTGAATCGTGTCTATAAAGAGACAAAATCAATTCATTATAAATTATGTGGGTTGAAAGAGAGAAGAGGAAAGATTCTAAAGAAAATCTGAAGTAGAAGAAACTCTTCATTCAGTCCTGATCAACAAGCTAAGGAAAGAGCTAGATTCTGCAGACACCGACGAATGGTGATATAGCATCATAGAGCAGAAAAATGTGGAGAAAAGGTATAGAATTGATTATATTGATCAGAGAGGTAATATACTTACAATAGATCTAAAAATCTATAATTGAGTTGTATGTATGAACAGATCATTAATGTTTTAGTTTAACCATTGAAGCATCAAGTCTCTTAACCGAGCAGGACTTAAAATTCTTCTACAATTGAGATACATCCCAAGGGGTATCAAAAAGTTTGATCATGAAAGTAGTATTGGATATGCTTGATACCTATTGACAAGCCAAGTGAGTGTTTGATCAAGGATGGTAGCATTAGATGCTAGATACTAGGTGACAAACTATCTTTAAAATCCTCTAACAAGGTCACACCTAACAGTGTGTTTATAACCTTTAACAGGCCTCACTTCAGAAGAGTGAAAATTTGGGGTACTGGTCCCAGTGGATTTTTCCCTTAATAGGTTTTCCACATTAAAAATCCATGTGTTATGTGTGTATGATTCATTTCTTTACTATTTTTCATCTCACATAGTTAATTATGGATTGACTGGTATACTCTATTTATTCACTGTGTTTTGGTAAATGAATGACTGCTTATCGGTAAACATATAGAAGAAGGTTTAACAAAGTAATCTGACAAGTATTAAATTGATATAAGTATTTCAAGGCATTCATCTTGTAGGACAGAAGATAACTAGAGGCATAATTTGTGGTTATAAGTTTTAAGGGTTGGTTTAAGGATTAATTTTTGAGGCCACTGATTCACCCCCCCCCCCTCTCAGTTATTACTAACAATTGGTATCAAATCTTGTGTTCTTAGAAAGGAAAGTTTCAAGACCTAAGCTAAAGATCACAAGATGAATAGACAAGATGTGCCCAAGTTGAACAAAGATAATTTTTCTTCATGGCAAAGCAGACTCAAACTCCACTTATCAAGTATTGAAAATGATCTTACTCTATACTTAGATACTAAATATGTGTTGCCCATAGGAGCACCAACAGTTGAACAAATGAGAGACAAGCATGAGCACAACTGCATGATGATAGAGCTTTCTTCCTCCCTCTCCAATGCTGAATTTGAAGATGTCAAAACCTACAAAACTGCAAAGCAGATGTGGGACAAATTGATGCTTGTACATGGTGGTAACAAAAATGTTTTGAGAGCCAAGGCAGAAAGCCTTAGAGGAAATTTTAATGATCTCAAAATGAAAGAAGGTGAAAACATCAATTAATACAGCACAAGAATCAAAGAGGTAGTCATTTCTATTCGAGGAGTTAAAGGTGTACTAGAAGAAGATAAAGTGGTAAGTAAAATTCTAAGAACCTTACTACCTACTTATGCTATTAGAGTATCTACCATTCAAGAAATGAGAGCAGCAGCAAATAGAAATGTTACTCTAGACAGTTTGATTGGAAGACTAATTTCATTTGAGATGAATAACTTTGATAATAGTGTCTTACCAAACATAGAGTCTGCATTCAAAACTTCTATGAGAATAAGTAAATCAAGTCATAAACACACTATGAGAAAAGATAGTGTTATGTCCTGCATGCCAGTCCCTACATTTTGTGGGAAAAATGTTGAGTCCCCATTTTTCACTTTTGCTTTTCCTTGGTTTCTTTTTCCTTGTGTTTCCCTCTGGGATTTGCTTTTGTGAGGGTCATTTTATTTTTCTTTTGTCTTCTTTCCTCCGGGACCTGGTCCTAGAGTGTGTTTTTCTTTTGAGTCGGCTGGATCTCAGACTCTGAGATTCTCTGTCATCATGTCTTCTTTTACAAGAAGGTGTGCCTACATGGAATCCCCAAGCCCGGAGTCCAGAGGTTTGCCTTTTCTAGAGTAAATGGAGGGAAAATGGGATGTTTTACCCTAGGGTTATAAATAGAGTTTACCAGTCACTTTCACATTTACCGTGAACAAAACACTCAGAGAAATTAGAGAGATTCAAAGGCAATTAAGGTGATTCAACAGTGTTAAGTGTGTTTTTCTCTCTGAGATTAACAAGTGAATTAGTGGTTGTTTACGGTGGTGTGTCAGTAATCATTTGAAGCTTCCTAGTTTGCAGGGTGCCTCCCATGATCTTCCACATATTTTCTTTGTGTTTTCAAGTAGGTCCTTTGGATCTCCTTTCTGGTTTCGTTCTTCTGGTATTTTCTTTGTTTGTTTGTGTTTGTTTTGGTTTTTTTTTTTCCGTGTCTTTGTGTTTGCTTTTATGTTTCTATTTTTTTCTGTTGTCACCTCCTATTGGTAGGATGGCTCTACCAGAGGGTTGTCTTCCCTCTTTGCAGTTGTAAGTTTAGTGTAAAATGCTTATGCATACTTTGTAAATTTTTGTATATATTCTTGTACATTCTGTGGTTTCTATAAATAGTTTTATATAAGTGTTTTTGGTCAACCTACGAGTGGTTCTTTGTCCCTCGCTATGCTTCATCCCTCATTGAATTTGTATACTCCATGTATATCCTTCCTAGTGTTGCATCGAGCTCACTGTGCCCTCTCACATTTAGCCAAATTTTTGAGCTCATTAGAGAGGTATTCATCACAATTCAAACTCGGCACCTCGCTTATTCGAGCCATGGTATTTTTCTCTCTCCTCTATCATTTCCATCTTAATGGAAGGTTTAAGCCCCCATGAGTGAGCATTTAAAATTGGTCCAAGTGGCAGTCACTTTCTTGCATGTTAAAACAATCATCATCGTTATCGCCATTACTTCCTTCACTACATGACCACGTGACACCCCATGTTAGCCTAGTATGGCTAACTCCTGGTCATATCAATAATGGTCATCTTTTCCAGACTCTGGGTCCCAAGTTCCCCTGGGTCCTTCGTTTCATTCATTGCATGAGCTAGAATCCCCAAAACCCCAAGGCATTGATCAAGTCCCCAAGTAATTTTTGCTTAATGAATTATATTTTTGGGGTTTGATGCAGACTAACATCTTTTTAGGAACACATGCGAAGCGGTGGTGAAAGTCCCCAGATCTGGGATTGCTTTATGTTTTTATATATACATATTGATGGTTGTCTGTTCTTTGCAGGTTGCCAAAATTTACTCATCAAACATGTCTGAAGCGTCTGCACCATCTTCTCCACCTGGGAGCTCAGAACTCCCCACTAATTCGACCAGGGAAGTCACCAGAACAAATGCCGAGAAGGCCTTGGAAAAACTCCCACTCTCAATGAAATACATAAAGGGAGAATTTATTCTAGGATCAAAGGTTGATTCCAAGCTGTAGTTGATCACCGACACAAGTGTCGGTGTATGGGCCGAAATGAAGGCCTTAGTGAAAATGATGTTTATTCAATGCAAGGCCAGAGATCTGATGGCACTTCATGTTTCCACCTCCAGAATCCTTAATGCGGCATGCTTCCCCTGCTCAATGCAGGTTCCAGAGCTCATTCTTACACTTGCAGAACACTACAAGCTAGTCGTCTAGGCTTTCATGCTCGCCTCTCCTATTCCTTCAAGATATACAATTCCTATGGTGTCTCTTGATGCCACAACATTATCTTCAGGGCTAGGGATTCCCCAATTTTCAAATGTCATAGTCCTCACCCAAGCCCAGGCACTTGGTGAATTTGAAAATCTCACAGGAATAGTTCGGCAATATCTCAACGCCAATTGGCTCAAGACCCCCAGGAAAGACTATAATAAGATGAAGTTGGAGATCCCCCAGATAGAATTTAAAGAAATCATATGATGGGGATCATCACATTATGCAGGGTCTTTGGAGAGCCCATGCCTAGGAATTCTCAGCATGGATGTACTACTACTTTTTTGGCATCGCCTCTGGCAGGCAGGCTTTTGACTGGACAGCAATCATCTCCAATCACGTAGACGCTCAGCTCGTCAAGGTCACCTGATCCCCAAAATTTTACATGACCTCTTACATCTTATGGGAACTAGCACAAAAACACCTCATGACCTAGGGATTACTTACAGTAGGTGTGCTTAGAACTGGAAAAGGTAAGAATGCTCTATGGGATTATTTTCCACAGATACAATGGGAGCCAGTTTCCCCAGATTCTGTAGAGTAAATGATGCTTTCATTTACAATCATCTTCTCACACCCACCTGAGACACTAGGTACCGACTCTCAAAGGAGGCAATGAACCTGGTCATCACTTATGGCCACTATTACATTCAATTTCAGCGACGCTCATACATTCGGGTGATCGGCTTCTCCGGGAAACTCTACCTATTACCCAAACAGTATGGGGATAGGATAATTCTTTTAGAGTACTGCAGACAAATTCTAGAGTTGCATGCCCTCTTCACATTGAAGAAGGTTACTAATGTCTCATTCCCAATAACTTGTGGGAACTATTCCTATAGCCTTACAGTGGAAAAAGAGGCCGATAGTGAACTTAACTCTTTAGGGCTGGCAGAACTCTATTTTGAGTGGAAGAATTTTTATCCATTGGGAAGGATAGCAATAGCACTTCCCTAGGAAGCCCCTCCACATGAGCTTCACTTAGAATATTTTTGGGAAGATTTCCAGGATGACTTTGAGGTCTGGAACTGGCATTTCATCCGGATGACTCAAGGAATGATGAAGAATCTCAAGCTTTGAAAGTTCCCCAATGAATTTTTAGACACTGGGTCTACAATAGACCCATGGTATAAGGCCCAAGGAGTAGATACGATGGCTCTCCCCCTGGTGGACTGGGACACCCCGGAAGGCCCAATGATCAAGGACATCACCCATGATATAATTGAATGCAGTCATGCATATTTTTAGAAGGTGTGCCTGAAGAGTACAAGAAGAGTTGGCCTATTTTTGAAAGGATCTACATTTGGGTCTGGAACTTCCACATAGGGAAAGGACAAAGGAAAAGGAAAAATGGGAGCCACGGTCTAGGTTTTAGAAAATGTTACAGTTCCCACTGCAGAGCAAGTTTAGCTTCATCTAGCAATGTCCCAGTAGATGAGAGAGGTTTTAACCACCCAGCTTGGTCTCTTGGTAGTCTAGGAAGAACCTGCCCTCCTTGTTCGTTCCCCTTCCCTTGTAGAACTCATGATCTAACTAGCAAGGACAGGAGTGAGGGCAGAACATGTGGCCATGTTATATGTCAGGATGTCATTGATAAAAAGAAGAAAGAAGAAAGGAACAAGTGTTCCTCAGCCTAAGATAGAGGCAGATCTTGGGATGCCCAACATCCCCGAAATATAGATTGTCTCCTCGAACTCCCCAGAGCTGGATAATCAACTAGAAAACTCCTCAGAGATCTCCCCTCTACACGATGACTTTGATGACATATTTGGGACAGATGAGCTGGTAATTTTGCAGGGGGATATCAGGAGAGTAGTGGAAGAAATTTTTTTCCTAGGACGAAACAATAATCCCCACTGAAGGTTAAGTACCAGAGAAAGAAGTTGTTATTGCACAAGCAGTCCAGGAAATAGAAGGAGAAAAGGAACAAGAATAGGTGAACATCCCAGATGTTTAGGAAATCCTGGTCATAGAGACTGAAGCAGAAAAAGGACAAGTACAAGATGAGTAGCTAGCTTTAGCTGAGGGAACCGGACCTACGAGAATAACCGTAACCTTAGCTACCATGCTCCAGATGTCCTTACCAACTTTGGGTAGGGTAACATTTGGTGAGGTGGTCTCAACGGCCCAATATCCAAACATTGGCCAGACACCTCCGCCACCTCTAGAAGACAAGCCAACGGAGGAAGACATCTTGGTGAATAATGTCAGAGAAGAAGAACAATAGCAACAAAAAGGGGAGAACCCCAAAGATATGAATGTGGATTCCACAGATGATGCTAAGGACATAAAGGTAGGGAATACTGATGCCATGCAAGTGGATGATGTAGGTAGTTCAAGGAAAGTGGGAGAGGAGTCCAAAGGGACTCCAAATACCAGGGATGAACAACAAAACCCCAGAGGGGATACACATGATCAAACTTTGGCAACAAGGCCACCCCCATCACCACAATGGTTGGTGGACTCAAGAAAGAGGAAATCCCCAGTGACGACAAAGGCCCTTCTCTCCTTGGCTAAAATGATGGCATAGACACAAATCACCCCCAAGGAAAAGAAGGCCCGGACAGTCCACACCATTTGGACTGGGCCGGGCGGAGATATAGTTTCTATAGTTGCAAAACCTCCCCTAGAAGCAGATGCGGTGATAATGAGAGCCAAATATTATTCCATTATAGAGGTGTCTCTAGGGAGGAGAGACAAGTATGGTGAATTAGACCTACTGAGAGAAGAAACCAAGGTGGTAGAATCCCGCTATGACAAATAGTCACAAAAGTTGAAGGAGGAAAGAGATAAAAATGAAAATCTCCTTGGACTTCTAGTAGAACTTACGCAGCCATTAGCCAAGATCCATCTGGAAGCTTCCACATCCAGACCACCACTTCCGTAGGGTGACATAGATGAACTAAGAAGTATGAAAAATAAATTGTAGGCGGCTGATGACTGGGTGGCTGAACAGGTAGGAAACATCCAACGTTTCCTAGTAGCTACACTCCCAGACCTGTACGCAGTTGACAATGTTCTACACTGGGCCAAAAATACCATTTCCATCTAGGAAGGAGAGACCAAGCAGTACAAGTACTGGATGAATGAGTTGGGAGAGCTCATGAGTCTCAGAGAAGAAATTGTCACCAAGGCCAAAATTTTGGGAGAGGAGTCCTTCGACTTTATCCGGACCCAACACTCCAGACTTGATCTCAAATTGGAGATAAGAAAGCAACCGGTAGGGGCCCTACGAGATAAAGTTTTGGAGGTAGAATATTCTTTAAATATGTACAAGGCATTCATTAAAATGGTTTTGGGATTCGATCCCTTTAGTACCAAAACAAGTACTTCAGAGGAGTATGTCGTAGGAAAATTTGATGAGTTGATGGAGGCTTGATATCAGTCCCTAGAGGGAATGGATAGAGCAAAGATGTCACATATATGTTGCATGGTGCTTTGGGCCCATGATGCCGCAAATATGACCACAAAATTCAAAGAAAATACTCTGGATTTGGGAAAATAGGTGGAGATGGTCAGGTACCGTCAGGCCAACCTTAAGGATATTGATGAGGATGGAGTTGCCCAGCTCGTGGAAATATTCAAGAGTAGCAAGGGGAAATAGAGTTCTCTATATTTTGGAGATTTTTTTACTAGTAGGGTGAATTATTTTACATCCATTATTCTTTGAGCGTAAGCTCCGTGACTTTGGAATCTCAGATCCAACAGTTTTGTATTCTTTTAGTGACCTGTGTCCAGGTTCCCTAGAGCCAACCAGTCACTACCCATCAATTAATAATGGGGTCAGAAAGTAGGTGATCCTGATAGAGTGTGTCAAATGGAAGGATGGTTTTGACAGATGGTCTTCCCAAGGCATCGATCCAGCATTAACTACTTGGCGCATCGAAGACAGTGAGCTACATATTGCATTGATGAGGCATGTAGCCTCAAACTCTGGAGAGATCAAATTTCTTCTCTTCTCCCTTTAGCACTCTTCTCGATGTTGATTCTTTCATACCTCTCTTCTTGTCTTATCCTTCTAACATGTCAAACCTCTACTCTTTTCGAGGTAGTTTTAAAGTGGTGCAGGTAGTATCAGCCACCAGATATTGTATTTTAAGATTGAGTGTGCAATCAGATTAGGTTAACTTTAAGGCAAGCATGTGTATAAATAGGAAGCCCGGCCTCATTTCAAGGGTCAGAAAAATTGATGATTTTGCAGTCCATACTATTAGCTTTTAGCATTTTATTTTATTGTAGTTGCAGATCTCAATTCTTGGTAGTTCTTAGTAGTTCTTAGCAGTTCTTAATAGATAGATGCTCTCTTGGAGCTATTGATGTACACACCATTGATGTTGGAAAACTTGTTAATGAAGAAGGAAGGATTCTCGCAATGATGTTGTTGGTGTCTTGATCTCTGAGTTAACACTCTTTTGTGATGTATGTTCTAATGTCCTTTGCTCTAATATTTAAGTAGATTAACAACCTCTTTCCCATTGCTATTGAACATGTATGAATTGTTGGTTCTGTATATGTTTAGTATTTAGTATAGTTCATTAGAGCATGGTTGATGTTTTAAATGTATTTGCATAGCTATAAGTAGAATGGATACACTCTAACCCTGGCATATATTTTTAATTTTGTTTGATAATCCGAATGCTTGCAGAAAGCCCCAACCTAACAAAATCCCTAAAGAAGATGAGCCAAAAACCAGCTATCCCCCCGAACAAAAATAGTCACACACCCAACTTAGCTCTCATACTATCAAGACCCAACACTCAGGTGCTTGAAGGCCTAGAGAATTTATTCCCCAGACAACCTTTACACATGAAGTTGGCTAGTATCCGGTGACAACTTACATCTGTTGATGAGACCGGTCACAAAGTCTCATCAACAGATAGTGATAGTGAAAGTGAAGAAGAAGATCTTGATGAAATTGAAGCACTTACGGCTAGAAGAATGTAGAGAGGCAAAGGTAAATTACCACTTGTTTGTTTTAATTGTAAAGAGATTGGAAATTTTTTTGCAAGATGTCTTAACAAAAGAAAAGATGATAGAAGTAATGACAGGTTATTTCAAAAGAAGTCTAACAGAGGTGATTACAGAAGCTACTGACAATCAGAAAGAAGAGATACCCGAGACTACAAGGACAAAGGAAAGAAGGCCAGTTACCTAGAAAAATGCAAAGATAAAGATACTGACACTAAATCTAATGAAGACATCAAGATGGTTTTTGTGGTAGTAAAAGATGATTCAAATGATGATGAAGAAAGGTATGTAGAAACTGCACTCATATCTAAAGTTAGTAAAAATGTTGTCTAGATCATAGATAGTGTCTTCCCTCACCATATGATCGGTGACAAGAAAAATTTTGAGACTTTTGAATATTATAATGGTGGTTCAGTAAGAATGGGTAATGACACACCTTGTCTAGTTGAAGGTAGAGGAACAATAATGTTGGATAACCAGATAAAATGTGAAAATGTTTCTTGGGTAAATGGATTGAATTATAATCTATTGAGTGTTTCTCAGTTGAATAATTCAAGTCACAGAGTAGCATTTGAAAATAATAAGGAAAAGATCTTCAATAAATCAGGAAATCAGATTGGTACTAGTGAGCAGACAAAAGGTAACTTATTCTATTTGAATGATACTAACACCACTTGTTTGATTTCTACAAATGAATACATATGGTTGTGGCAAAAAACATTGTGTCATATGAACTTTGATAACATGATAAATATTAGCAAAAAGAGAAATGTCAGAGGCTTACCGATGATGACTAAACCTGACAACATCATGTGTAAGAATTGTCAAAAAGGAAAGATGACAAAGTCTAGTTTCAAAAGAAAAACCCATACATCTGATGCAATTCTAGAATTATTCCATACTGACCTATGTGGACAGATGAGGAAAAAGAGTTATTATGGAGATAGATATTTTATTCTCTTTGTTGATGACTTTTCTAGAATGATGACATTCATGTTTCTAAAAGATAAATCAGAAGCATTTAAGATGTTTAAATGGTACAAAGAAATGGTTGAGAAACAAAGTGGTAAGGAGTTAAAATGCTTAAGATTAGATAGAGGAGGGGAGTTTATTTATGATGAATTCACTAAATTTTGTAATGAGCATGGAATCAAAAGACAGGTCTCTGTAACGAGAACACCACAGCAAAATGGAATTGCTGAAAGAAGGAACAGGTCCATAATTGATTGTGCAAGGACACTGATGATAGAGAAAGGCATCACCCAAATATTCTGGAGGGAAGTTGTCAGTACTACTATTTACACATTAAACAGAGTACAATTGAAGAAAGACACCAAGAAGACACCTTATGAGCTTTGGTATGGTTACACACCCAATGTAAGTTATTTCAAAAATTTTGGCAGTCAATGTTATATCTTAAAAGATGATAGAAATGGAAAACTTGACTCCAAGAGTGATGAAGGAATCTTTCTACGGTATTCCACCAAGAGCAAGGCTTATAAATGTCTAAGTAAAGCCTCTAACAAAATTGTTGAAAGTGAAAATGTAAATATAGATGAATTTGTAGAGAAGAATGAAAAGGAAAGCACTAAAGAACCTGAGGACTACATCAGGTTTGCTTACAATGAGGAACCTGACACTCTACCTGACCAACAATGTAGAGATATCAAGCAACATATCATTGCACCTGAGCATCAGGCTGCAAATACCAATGATCAGGATATTTCTCAAAATGATGCACAAAGTGATGGAGAACAGAATGAAGGACAAAATGATGATCAAGATGATAGACAAAGAGCTGAACCTATACTTGAAATATATGTCAGAAAGAACCATCCATAGAATTAGATCATAGGAGACAAGAAAGATGGTATGAGAACCAGAAGTAAGTCTCTAAACAAAAGATGTCTTATTTGTGATTATTAGCCAAAATCTGTCAATGTTACACTAGATAATGATGAATGGATAAGTGCTATGAATGAAGAGATTGGGAAAATAGATAAAAACAAGACATGGACACTTGTACCAAGACCGGATGACAAGAATGTCATCGGTACAAAATGGATATTCAGTAATAAGCTGTATGAGAATGGAGAAGACGCCAGAAATAAAGAAAGACTGGTATGCAAGGGGTATGCATAAGAAGAAGGGATTGACTATGGAGAAACCTTTGCACCCATTGCTATACTATAAGGAGTAAGAATATTACCTTCTTATGCTACATATAAAGGCTTCAAGTTATACCAAATGGATGTCAAGTCTATATTCCTAAATGGAATACTTGAGGAAGAGGTATACATTGAGCAACCAGAAGGGTTTGTTGATCTAGACAAGAGGGACATGGTATGTATACTACACAAAGCCTTGTATGGATTGAAACAAACACCCTGAGCTTGGTATGAAAGACTTCATTCCTATCTTATAAGTATTGGATTTGTAAGGACTAGTGAAAACAGTAATCTTTATTTGAAAGAAGATACTGATGCTAACATTTTGATTGCTGAGATATTTGTTGATGAAATCATATTTAGAGGCAATGATATGCTATGCAAAGCATTTTCTAATGAAATGAGCAAAGATTTTGAGATGTCTATGTTTGGAAAGATCAAGTTCTTTATTGGTCTGTAGATCATGCAACAAGATGAAGGTATTTTCATTACACAATCCAAATACATCAAAGAAGTACTAAAAATATTCAAGATGGAAGAGTCCAAACTAGTTGGAATACTGATGAAAATTGGATGTAAGCTGACAAAGAAGGATAATTCATCAGAGGTAAATCAGACTTTGTACAGATCAATGATTGGAAAACTAATGTATGTTGTACATACTAGACCAGATATTGCACATGCAGTAGGAATAGTTGCAAGATTTTCTACTAATCCCAGGGAATCACATATGACTGTTGTGAAAAGAATCCTAATATATCTAAAGAATACCGAGGAATATGGCTTATGATATAGAAGAAAAGGCAAATTTGAACTTAAGCTCTTTACCAACGCTGATTGGGCTAGGAATATTGATGACTGGAAGAGCACAACTAGAGGAGCATTCTTTATGGGTGACAAACTTGTCACATGGATCAGCAAGAAGCAAGGATACATCTCTCAATCTACTATAGAAGTAGAGTATGTTGTTGCTGCTAAAAATTGCTCAAATATTGCATGGATCAAAAAATTATTGGAAGGCATGCATATGCAAATTCTAAAACTATTAATTATCTATTATGATAATACAAGTGCAATAAACATTTCCAAGAATCCGGTCATGCATGCTAAAACAAAGCATATTGCCATCAAGTATCATTATTTGAGAGAACAAGTTCAAGCAAAGGAGGTGATACTTGAGTATGTGCAATCAAAAGAAAAATTGGCTAATATCTTCACCAAGCCACTGCCCAAGGATGCATTTGAATACTTGAGAAAGAGACTAGGGGTCAGACCCTTGTCTACTAGTCAATAAGTTGACTAGGAGGCTGCATCAGCCTACATATTATCATATGATCATTGACGTTAATGCAAGCAAAGAGCTATATTTCAAAGATAAATCTATACATAGCAAGGTATTTATCTATTCCGAGAACCAAATTATTACTGGTGCATTGGGAAATTCAAGGAATATATTATGGATAGAATGGATCCATTTGACATTATTGTCAAATATTTGTTTGGCAAAGATAATTGTTTGGCATTGTTGTCAAAGGGAGAGAATTATCTCATCATAATACTAATAAAGGGAGATATTTTATCCATTCTCATCTCAGGGAGAGATTATATCCATCAAAGTATCCAAAGAGAGAGATTTTAACAAGAAAGGGAGAGTACATAGAAAAGGAAAAGAATTGCTGACAAGAAACATCAAAAAGAAGAAAAGAATAATCAAAGGGAGAGAGTTTGACACAGAAGGAGAACACATCACATCAGAGAAAGAAAGATTCTACATCTATCCAGTGAAGGGATTGAAGACAGATAGAAAGTTGCAAGAATCAAATCAAAGCTATTTGAGCTTACCGAAAGCCAGACATTTGTAATAGTTACATTAGAAAAGCTTGATGAAACTGTATATTTCATATTGTATTAGTAATAGTATAGTATGATAGTGTAGTATGTTTCCATCAATGCCAAAGGGAGAGATTGATGACATATAACTAATTGAATATTTGAAGATGATAAGTTGATGATCATGCAAGGTATTAAATCAGTTAATGTATTGTATTGTCATTGATGTCAACTTGATATAATCTGTATGTTCATGGAAATATTGCTAAAGACTTCAAAGAACCGATGAATCAAAGGCTATGCTTTCAGTAATGCATATAAGTCAAGTATTCACAAAGTGATTGTATACACTGATGGAGTTCACACTGACAGTCAGAGTAAAAGAGCAAAGTCACAGTGTTTACCGATGAGCAAATGGACAGCATTACCAATGAGAAAAGTTATAGTGTTTTCTGACGAAAAAGACTAGGACGGAGATCCCGATAACAACTGAAGTCACACCAACAAAATAGTAATTTATCACTGATGACTAACTAGAGTGTTGACCGATAGAACAGAGAGTTTATAAAATGACAAAATGCTTAGTTGTCAAGAGCTAAAGATAGACTTAACTAATACTTATCATTGTTTTAACCATCCAGATAAAGCCGGAGATAAGTAATTGATTTAAAGTTGTTTTGTCTAGTTGGAAAGAAGATCTCTATGAGATAATAATGGAGATCTGCTTTAAATCTATTGGCAAGAATTGTGGAACATGCCAAGAATCAAGAAAGCCAAGAAAAGGTGAATCATGTCTATAAAGAGACAAACTCAATTCATTAAAAATTGTGTGGGGTGAAAGAGAGAAGAGGAAAGATGCTAAAGAAAATTTGAAGGAGAAGAAAGTCTTCATTTAGTCCTGATCAACAAGCTAAGGAAAGAGCTAGATTCTACAGACACCGACGAATAGTGAGACAGCATCATAGAATAGAACAGTGTGGAGCAAAGGTATAGAATTGATTATATTGATCAAAGAGGTAATGTACTTACAATAGATCTAAAAATCTCCAATTGAGTTGTATGTATGAATAGATCATTAGTGTTTTAGTTTAACCATTGAAGCATCAAGTCTCTTAACTAAGCAGGACTTAAAATTCTTCTACAATTGAGATACATCCCAAGGAGTATCAAAAATTTTGATCATGAAAGTAGCATTGGATATGCCCGATACCTATTGACAAGCCAAGTGAGTATTTGATCAAGGATGGTGGCATTAGATGCCAGATACTAGGTGAAAAACTATCTTTTAAATCTTCTAATAAGGTCACACCTAACAATGTGTTTATAACCTTTAATAGGGTTGGCTCTTAACAGGGCTCACTTCAGAAGAGTGAAAATTTGGGGTACCAGTCCCAACAGTTTTTCCCTTAACAGGGTTTCCACATTAAAAATCCATGTGTTATGTGTGTATGATTCATTTCTTTAAATTGTTTAACAAAGAAATCTGACAAGTAGTAAATTGATATAAGTATTTCAAGGCATTCATCTTGTAGGACAAAAGATAACTAGAGGCATAATTTGTGGTTATAAGTTTTAAGGGTTGATTTAAGGATTAATTTTTGAGGCCACTAATTCACTCCCCCCCTTTTTATGTTCATCCTTGATGGTTCTGTCTGTGCAAAGCTTCTTGTAATCTTTCTCAACTTCTAGATCTCTGATTTCTACAACTTTGTAGTGGATATACAATCGGACATCCTCGATTAGAAAAAGTCGAGGTGGTATTCTTGAAAATGCTCCAGCATTGTTAGGTTGTGAAGCAACCTCTAGACAAAAATTGTATTTAGGTTCTTCACAGGTAGTGTTCTTGATTAGGTTAACCTTTTTTTCCTTGGCATTCTTGATCTTGGAAACGTGACATGTGGTTTCCATGGTTTCTAAAAATTAGGGATTTTCTTGTAAATAACAATGAGCTTGGTGATTCTTAGATACTCACTTGATCTATTATAGCAGTGGTTGATCTGTCTGAATGTCATGAATCTTCTTGTGATTCGCTCTAGTTGTTGTTCTTTGCTCTATTCTCTGCTCTTCACTCTGCTTCTTCACTCTTAATCACATGATGAGTGAATGAGCTATTTCCTCACCTTTTTATAAATGATGCCCTAAGTGGCACAATAAATTCTCTACCTACTTCTTGGTGTTTGAAGATAAAGTCGCTCGGGTATCACACAAACTTCCAGCTCAGGGTAAGTGACAACTCACTTGACCTTTCACATGTTTACCAATAGTTCTCGATAAGTGGCGAAGACTTCAATGTCTTTTACGTGATTACCGATGAGTCTCAGTTTACATTGTTAACTTGGCTTTCATATGTAAACTGATGATTCTTGGTATGTATTGACCGACAATATTGTATTCATAAAATCATAACAAGTAATACTATAGTGCATCTTTATTCATGATGGTTTGGCATTATATTAATGTATAATGGAACTGATGTATAATATAACTTGGTATAGTGCAGTTCCATACTTACTTATTCTTCTTAGCTGGGGTTGGTGATGTCACCAGATCCATTGGATAAGGTGTCACCAATTGTATTGCTTTGTCCAGCATCATCAGTTTGTGTAGCTTTCCTCCACATTTTGTTTCTCATCTTCCTGATGTCTTCAATGGTGTTTCCATTGGAAAAAGTGTTTGTATTTGTCACTTGGTCTCTATAGTCCTTGCTTAGATGACTGACCCTATGACAGTGTAAGCATGTCATTCTAAGGTTAGTCTAGCTTCTAGACCTTCTCATCCATTTTCTCATGCATTTTTGAGCAATGTGTCCATATCTACGACATGTTGTGCAATTTTCCCATGTGTTGTAATCCCAAACATATGAGTTACTGACTCTTTTTGGTTGATAAGCATTTTCTTGTTCTTTAGGCTTCCATGCTTTCCTTTTCTTCTTCCTGATTCAAGAGATGTGTGCCCATGCATTTTGCAAGTATAACAATATTTTCCATGTAGGTTTCCTTCTTTGGTTGTTTAACCTTAGATTTACATTCATATCCTTTATGTCCTTTCTTGTTACAGTTATAAAAATTTCCCATGAATGTATAAGTGGATTTAGGAATACCTTTAATTTTTCTTCTGCAAACATTTGATGTGTGGCCTAGTTTTCCACAGTAATTGCATGACTGCTTTCTTGGTCTTGGATTTGTGTAGACATCTTTTAGATCAGTTTGGTATGATGATTATCCATGCTCAATATACCCTAAGCTGGTATTGTTTTTTACTCTTCTTTGTCCTTCCAAAAAATCATCCATTCTTTTTGTGCTTTCTTTAGCTTTCTTTATCATATCATTGTGTTGTTTCTGAATTCTGACTTCATTCTTCAGTTTTTCATTTTCTTCTCTTATCTCACCAATAGCTTCCAATTTTCCATTGAGTTCTATGTTCAGTCAGTTTGCTTCCTGACTCATAAGAACTATCTGATTGGTGAGCTCATGATGATGTTCAGTAAGTCTTTGTATCTTTGATTCTCTTTCTTGTAGCTTTTTAGTGATCTTCCTCATGTCATCAATAACTAGTGTTCTTTCTTGTTCAGCCTGTCTAGCATCATTCATAACATCAATCATTCTTACCATCTATGTCTCTTAATTGATTTGCAGTGATTTCACTTGTCCAGCCAGATGTTGATTGATTTCATTCATATTTTTAATGCTTCTTTCAAATGTGTCTGATGTATTACAAGATGTAGATCCTGATGATTCAAACAAATCAGGTATCTCTTCTTCATGATAGTTTTTTTTATTACAGCGAGATGACATAACCTTTCTTTCATCTAGTAGCTCTCTCATCTTGATTCTAGCTTCTTTATATTGCTCATAGAAGATCTGTATCTCCAACTTCTAATTGTCAATACTCTTGTCTAGCTTATACCTTTCCATTGTATGATCTTTTCTCTCAAGTGATTTAAACTTTTCCAAATAAGAGATCTAGCTCTGATACCAATTGTTGGAATAATGGAATGGTGTGTACTGAGAGGGGAGGGGTGAATTAGTACCCTTAAAACTTTTATCAGTTAACCACAATCCTTTAGTAATCAATTCCTTGCATTACCAACCATATGTACTATTTTATCTTTGTGCATGTAATATCAATTCTTAAACTTAATTTGCATGTTAACATTCATAGAAACATTCATGAAATGTAATGACACATGACACAAGATTTGATAATGCAGAAACCCCTTGTTAGAAGGTAAAAAATGTGGTGGGGATAAAACCCACAAAACTTCACTATCTATAGAATGGAAGCGGTCGGTTAAGGATTACAAGTTTGATCACTTCTGATGATCTTACCTTGTTAGGAGTAATATGTTTAGACTGGTTAAGGTCTACTCTATTAAGAGCTTTAGCAACACTATTTAGTGTGCACTCGGTTAAGAGATTTACAAAAGGATTGTCAAATCCACCTTCTCAAAGGATTTCTTCTATTTTCTACACTTGTTAGATTGTAGTCAAAAATACTTATTGACCTGATATAATGCAATCTATAATTGTTGAGTATAGATCCTTTAAATTTTACAATATGATGTATCACCTATAGTGATTGACTAATACCTTTGTTCTTCTTAGTAGCCTTGGATCTTGTTCTTTATAACCGATTCCGTCTTTTGATGTCCTTCTACATAAAACTTTATCTCTGATCCTTAGATATGTTCCTCAGCTATAATCATCATCACATCATTTTGTTATGATTGATTACACATTTATTTATATAATGAATTTGACCTAAATAAGTTTCACGCATTACAATGATAACTCTATGATCAAAGTTTTACAAATTGACCTTGATCTCCTAGTTTGCATGTTTTCAATTAGTTAGACTGGTTAAAACAATTACACTTGCTTTTCTTTTGCCTCAAGAAATGGATTTAAAGCTAAGATTTAAGTTAAATATAAAACTTAAGTGTTTTATCTGACGTGCAACTCAAATCCACATTTCTCAGAATTTAAAGTTCTCTTGGTAGACTGATGTTCGGGTTTCTCTAAAGACTGTCTATCAGTTTTCTCTGTCGGGTTCCTCTATACATAACACTTTCAGTGACCTCTTTTAACTATTTTTTATGACATTAATTTTCCATTAGTATGTAAACAACACTTTCGGTGAGCATACACCAAAAGATAGGACAAGAACAAACCGAAAATCAGATATAAAGAGATCACCGAAGATGACTAAGTACAAAGAAAACCGACGACACAACTTTGTGTGTAAACTAAAAATGCAAAGAAAAAAGGATAAAGAGGAACCCAACATGCAAGATATAGTGTAGATTGAGAGATAGTTAAAGAGAAAATTGAGAGAACAAAATTGAACGTCAGTCAACTGATTCCAGAGCATAACCGACCGTCAGAAACCAAGAGTCAGTTACAGCCCATAAAAAGTGGATATGACTTCCACGTCAGATAAAGAAGTCATGTTCTATTTATAGAATCTTTATTTTTTTTTAAACCATTTCTTTAGGGACAAGAAACATGAATGCAAGTGCTTTAATCAGTCTAACTAATTTAAAACACATAGACTAGGAGATCTAGGTAAAAGTTGTAAACCTGATCTTAGAGTTAACATTGTTTTTTGTGAAACTTGATGATGTCAATCCATCTTATAAATAGATGATGAAATAATTCATTAAAAAAGATGTGAATATAGAGGAGAGAATGAATGAATCCTATGAGCACATCTATCGATCAGATTGAAAGTTTCAAGAACCATAACAGCAAAAGGTGAATTTGGTTATCAGAACCAAGAACAGAGGCTACTGAGAATCGGAGGTATTATTCAATCACAATTAGGTGATAATATTTTTCATGTAAACTTAAATGGATGTGTATTAGAAATAGGAGATTGCATTTACCAGGTCAATTTTTAATTTGTTATCATTCTAACAAGTGGACCAAGGTGTAATAATCCTTTCAAGGAAGGTGGATTTAACAGTCCAACTATAAATCTCTTAACTGAGTGCATACTCAACAGTGTTGCTAAAGCTCCTAACATATTAGACTTTAACAGGTCTCCACTGATACTCTTAACCAGGTAGATCATCAGAAGTGATCAAATTTTGATCCTTAACCAACCCCTTCCAATCTGTAAATAGTGAAGATTTTGTGGGTGCCATCCCCACCACAGTTTTTACTTCCTAACAGGAGTTTTCTGCAATATCATATCTTGTGTTATGTGTCAATTACTTTCATGAATGTTTCTATGAATGTTCACTTGTATATTAATTTAATGAAATGATATAATCACATCAAGATAGTATAGATCAGATTGATTGGATGCACAATTGATTACACAAAGGTTAATAGAAAAAGGATACAAAAGTTTTAGAGGTACTAATTCACCCCTCCCCTCTCAATACACACTTCCCATCATTTCAAAAAATTGGTATCAGAGCTAAGTCTCTTCTTGGAAAGCTTAAAGGCTTGAGAGAAAATATCATATAATGGAGAAGTATAGACTTGATGAGAACATTGAAAATAAGAAGCTAGAAATTTAGATGTTCTATGAACGGTATAAAGAAGCTAGAATCAATATGAGACAGTTGTTAGATGAAAGAAAGATTATGGCATTCCATTGTAATGAGACAGATTATCATGAGGAAGAGATGCCAGATTTCTTTGAATCTTTAGGATCAACTACAAGAAAAGCATCAGATACATCAGAACAAAGCATCACAAGCCTAACTAAAATCAATCTACATCTGGCTAGACAAGTTAAATCTCTGCAAATCGATCAAGAGACATAGATGGTAAGGATGATTAATGTCATGAATAATGCTAGACAAGGTGAGAAAGAAAGAATAGTAGCTATTGATGATAGAATAAAGATTACATAAAAGCTACAAGAGAAAGAGTCTGAAATACAAAGACTTACAGAGCATCACCATGAGATTACAAATCAGATTATTCCTATGATTCAAGAGGCAAACAGAATAAATGTTGAACTCATTGAAAGAATAGAAGCTATCAGTGAGCTAAGGGATGAAAATGAAAAGTTGAAACATGAAATAAGAATTCAGCAGTAGACTAATGAAATTATCAAGAAAGATGAAGAAATAAACAAAAGAATGGATGATTTTCTTGAAGGACAATGAAAAGTCCACAACAATACCGGTCTAGGCTTTACCAAAAATGGAGAATCATCAAATCAAACTGATCCAAAGAATGACTATGAAAATCCAAGACCAAGAAAGCTGACATGCAATCACTATGGAAATCAAGGTCATACATCAAATGTATGCAAAGGAAAAATGAAAGGTATTCCTAAATCCACATCCTCATTCATAGGATTTTGTTATAAATGTAACAAGAAAGGACATAAAGCATATGAATGTAAGTCTGAGATTAAACAACCAAAGAAGGAAACCTACATGGACAAATACTATCATAATTGAAAAATGAATGGGCACACAACTCTTCAATGATAGAAAAATAAAAGTCAAGAATGGAAGCCTAAAGGTCAAGAAACTCCCTATCAACCGAAAAGAGTCGATAACGAGTATGTATGGGATTACAACACTTGGAGAAATTGTATAACATGCAAAATATTTGGTCACATTGCTACAAACTATATGAGATAGTGGACTAGAAATTCTAGAGGATGGAATAACCCTAGAATGGCATGCTTACACTGTCATAAAGTTGGTCATCTTAAGAAAGACTGTAGAGACCGAATGAAAGAGACCAGCACATATCCCAATGGAAATACCATTGAAGACATCTAGAGAGAAAGAGACAAAATGTGGAGGAAAGCTTCAAATGATGATGAAGGTGGATCAAGCAATGTAAATGGTGACACCCCGTTAAATGGATCTGATGACATCACCACCCCCACCTAAGAAGAACAAGTAAGTATGGAACTACATTACCCCAAGTTATTATTTTATATCAGTTCCATAATATGTTGATATAGTACCAAATTAGCATAAGTAAAGATGCATCATGGTATTACTTGTCAAAATCTATGATAACTATGCTATCGGGTATACATATCAAAACCTGTCAGTATACACTCAAAGCTAAGACTGCCTACACTTACTGAGAAGCGTCGGTTAACCTAAGAAAGAAAATTTGCTAAGTGTAAACCAAACCTCATCGGTAACCAATCAAAGTGAACAAGTTGTTTGCGACATTGAAACCCATTGGTAAAAGCAAAGAGTTGAACAACCACACTAAAATGTCTTGTTGTCACTGAAGGAAAGTAGAAGTCTTAACTGATGAACTCCGTCTTCACACACCAAGGAGTTAGTAAGCATTAATGACACTGGTTTAGGTCAAATAGCTATAAAAGGGCAATGAAATGACTCATTGTTCACTACAACCAGAGCAGAGCGACGAAGAGTGATTTTTGAGCAGAAAGAAAAAGGATCACAGAGCGACCACAACTTGACCTCCAACACTCCACACAGATCAAAAATATTTGCAAGTATAAACAGTAAGTTCTACAAAATTGACAACTCTATTTCATGCATTTCATAGAAAGCCCTAAATTTGGAAAATGGCCACAACTTTGAGAACTGTGAAATCCAAGAACACCAAGAGGGATGAGTTCAAGCTCATCAAGAATTTCGCATGTGAGGAACCAAACTACAAGATTCACCCTAAGGTTGCCTCACAACCTAATGATGCTGGAGCATTCTCATGAATACCAGCTAGGGTTTTTGTTGTGGAAGACTTATGATCATTTATCCACTGCAAGATTGCAGAAATCAGAGACTTGGAAATTGAAAAAGCTTATAAGAAGCTATGCAATGAAAATGGGTCATTGAAAGATGAACACAAACACATTCAGGTGGAAGGGCTCACCAATGCCCTAATGTTCCTGAAGATCTTCAAAACTGAGTGGATTTGGTTAGTAATAAGCCAAATGCATAATCACAATCTATGGCTTGACGAACCGAAGATGATAACCTGATATTTTATCAATGCTTTCACCAGTTACCCTATAATCGAGAAGGTCAAAGCCCTAAAGCACCCACCCAAGGCTGAGACCAAGAAGATCATAGGAGCCAAATGGGATGGTAGAGGATTAAAGGTTTCAACATTACCGATGATGAAATGAAATTTAGTGCATGTGTTCTAGGCTACAAATTATTTCAAGCTAGTAGGTTGAACAGCATAGCATCTGGTACAGTAGACACAACTTATAAGATTGTGAAGAAGGGAACATAGTTGGACTTATCCGAACTCTTACTAAACCAGCTAGAAGATGATATGAAGACTATCAGGAATGCAAAGAGAAACACATGTAAGTTTGGCTCACTCATAATGTGCATTTTCTTCTACTTTCAGAAACATTCCCATCAGTAGAAAATGTCAAATGGGATAGCACAAAACCAGTCACCATGCAAATCAGTGAATACAGAGCCACACTAGGAGATAATTTTTAAACAGTCATGGATGAATACTTTAATGTATTCAAAGATCAAATGCAGAAGAGGGTAAGGATCCCCGAGCAACTCATTGAGAAGTTTAAGGATGAAATATGTTTCATGGTTGATACAGACAATACTTATATCAAGCCCATTGTACCAAGGACAGCATGGCTTCAACCATTAGAATATGAAATAATCATTGATCGTGCATCTAAATAAATTGATGCCTTGTTAAATGAACCACTAGATAAGAAACAACCCAAGTTTGGAACATATGAAGAGGCCAAGACAAGAATAAAATTGGGCTTGGTTGTAAAGAAAATTGTAAGGAAAAAGGACAAGATGGTAAAGAACCTCAAGAAGATATTATCGATAACAGAGGAATAAACCAAGTAAGAAGAGGAAGTTGAATAGGAGGAAGAAACTGAAGGACAGCTACCTATCAGTGAAGCTGAAGAAAAGAGTGACTCTGAGGCCACAGAGTTAGATTTTCCACCTCCTCCACCAACCAAGAAGCCAAGGACCACAACTGCTTCTAGAACTAGAAGCCAAACATCTAAGGATTCAACTCCTTCACCTTTAAAGAAAGGAAGAGTAAGAACATACAAGAGGAAAGTATCCCCACCAAAAAGAGGGGGAAAAAAGAATAAGGAAGCTTATCAGAACCTGAGAAGACATTGAAGACACCAAGTAAGATGAAGCTATAGAGGAAGAAAATGTCAAGGTTAAAAATCTAGAAATCATTATTGACATATGAAAATCTATTGCAAATTCAGGATCTATTATAGATTCTAAGATTAGAAGATGGTTGAAATTAGATCCAGAAGATCGGAATAAAATAGAAGATGCCATCATAGAAACAATGTATAAATTAAAATATGTACCAATGCAATTTGAAGGTAGCATGGTACCAAGGGAACTCTTGGAAATACTATATGCAAGATGGTCATTTGATTTGAAGAATGAGAAGGAAATAAGAGAAAGAGTACTTGTTACTCTCATGCCTTTTCAATCCAAGAAAGAAGAAATTGATGATATGATGGAGAAACACAAAAAGGAATTCTCACCGAAGTTGAGGGCCTATAAATTTATTGAAGGGGGGCTTATAGAGCTTGAAAAAGAAAGCCACATGAAATGGTGTAAAATTCTGAATAAACCTATTGAGGAAGATAGCCCCGACAAAGACCTACAACAGAAAGATGTTGATAAGGAAACTCAAGAATAGATATTGATCAAAGATGCAGAAGATGATACATCAGTTGAGTTAGACAAGGAAGAAGATGACACAACAGGAAATAGAAATATAGATGTTGCAGATGAATCATGGCCAAACACCACAAATGACAACATTGTGGATAACACTACAATTGACATTACCAATGATCCAGCAGAAGAAGTAAATAAAGATGAAGATGTCAATGTTACCAAGGAAACAACCAATGAGCAGGACACAACAGTTGATACTGCACAGGTGAACATTCCAGGAAATATGCCAATATTGATACAGGTTATAAATATTCTACAAGAATCAAACAAATCACCTAAAAAAGATACTCCCAAGGATGCAGGGGAAAAGGAAAAGACTGACAACATCGATGATCAGAAGGACATTAGGGGCACTCAAACAGTAATTGATATTGATAAGGTTATGAGAGGAGATTCAAAACAAGCAGATGCAAACACAATAGGGAAGAATGCATAAACAAAGAAAGATGAAGCTAAGGACATCGATGAAGGAGATAAACCTAAATATGGTACTCCTCAGGATACTGACAAAGTTGATATCGATAATGTGAAGGTTAATGTGGAGATGTCTATAGACACACGAAAAGCTAAAACTGTTAGAGTAATTATCTATTTACACTTATTAATTAGATCACTTTGATTTAATTAATTAAGTTGTTTAATACTCTAGTTTACTTAAGCTATCTCTTAGGTGCATTATAAATAATATTTATATTAATTATTAATGTGCAACCTAGCTTTTCCTATTTTAGGGTTTTGTTTACCTTTATAGGTTGAACTTTGTAATTTCTTTTTCATTAATTCAGATTATAATTTTTCTCTCACTTTCTGAGCAACTTCTGAGTTCTTCTCTTTCCCTCTTTCTGCTTCTCTTTTGTAACAGGTTCTTGCATGTAGGTGCTCTTCGGGTTCTGTGAATTTTTCTCTCAAATCCTACATGGTATCAGAGCCACATTGTTGATGCCTGGTCTGGTATTTTTGAAGTGGAAAAGTTTCTACTCTCTAGAGGGTTTTGGGCTTGCCCTTCAAATCTGGTATTCTCTGTAGGATGATATTTTTGTTTCTTTTTTGCATGCAAAAAAGAAAAAAAATTGGTGCACTTTGAGCAAAAATGGATGCCACCATTGTGCTTAGAAGGCCCGGGAGATCAAATTTTCATATAAATTTGGCCATACTTGGCCACCGTAGCTTTTGGGAAAAAAATTTGCCCCTTAGGCCGTACGGCACGCTTCCCAAGAAAAAAATAAAAAAATGTTAAAAAGGACCCTTTTAGGGAACCTTTGGGGCATAGCCAGTCATAGTAGCACTGTGCCACCCTAGCTCGGCCCGCGCCTGGCCCCCGCCAGCATCGCCACCCAGGAGCTGCCGAAGCGCCACCCAGGCGCCGCCGCCGCTCAGAGCACCGCTCCCGCACCACCATCGGCCAGCTCCCATGTGATGTCATCATTTCAGGGAGTGACATCACTTTTTTGGTGACTGTTTCAAATTTTTCAGTGACCGAAAAGATTTTCTGGAGAACAAGCTGCGACGGGCGTTTGACCGTCAAATTTTCTCCCATCTCTGGTTTATTCTAGAGATCTTTTTTTTGGAGGCATAGTTGGTTTTTTTGCTGTAAATTGTGCATACGGTGTCCATTTTTGGAAAACAAAATATCATCAAAAAGGTGTTTCCAAGATGGACGCAATGGTGTTGGTCTTGATTACTAATTCAGCTGTTTAATCCCATAATTTTGGCATCAAAGTAGCGGCTTCCTTTTCCTCCATCTCTGCATCTGGTTACAGATTTTCTTCTCATTTTTTGTGCTTTATATTGTTGTCTTTTGCTGTACAGGAGGATAGGATTATACATTGTGGGGTGTGCATTTGATTTATGTACTTTAATTCAGAAATGACCCTTCTACTTCTGTCTACTTCTTCTCTCAATGTCGGACCCCTTTGTGGCCCGGCTGACACCTCACAATTATCACACCTGGAAAGCACACATGACTAGGCTACTCATGTCACATGGCTTATGGTCATGTCTGGATGAGAACCAACCTATTCTATAGCATCTGTTTGAGGTCCTTCAGCACAGAAACAAAATGGATGAAGCCATGGGTTTGATTGCACTGCACATTTTAGACAGCCTCCTGTTTCATCTGGATGGTTTGACCACTCCTCGTGCATATTGGGGAAAGTTTGCAGATCTGTTTGGCATAGTGAATGCATTCAGAGCACTTAAGCTTGATGCAGAGTTGACATCCTTGTCTCTTGATAGTTTTTCCACCATTGAGGACTTCTTGATGAAGTTCAATGCTCTCCGATCACTTTTATAGGGATGTGGGAAGACCAAAACAGATGATGAGTGTATCTTTCTGATACTCTCAAAGCTTCGTGGAGAGTTCCAGATTTTCTCCTCCACTTTCTACTCCACTATGGATGCCTTGGGTCCTAGGCACACTATGCCTTCATTTATAGCCTTCTATGATTGGTTAACTCGAGAGCAGTCAAAGATTCAACAGTTGCATGATGCTTTAGGTTCTATGAGCCATGAATTGGTTACTCACCCATCTCCACAAAAATAGGTATCATTGTCCACAAAATCTTGGAAGGATTCTCCTTCCTAGAATTCCTTTGGCCCACCTCCTTCACCTAAAGGGAAATTGAAGATAGACAAACTCAAGTGTACTTATTGCAATAAGTTCAATCATGATGAGTCTCAGTGCTTTCAGAAGAAGGTAGATGGATATGCCCAACAGATTTCTGATTTGACAGCTCTTCTTCATAAGAGCAACATTGATATTCCTTCTTCCTCTTCTCGCTAGTCTTCTTCATCATCATCTTAGGCAGATGGGTCAGACAACAGAAAGGGTCATGCCTTATGTGCATCTGCTATAGCTCCCTCTTCTCGATGGTTGCTAGATTATGGTGCTTCCCATCATATGGTATCTTCTCAGAGTTCCTTCTCAGCTTTTGCGGCCTCTCCTACCCCACACATCCTGATGGAGAATGATACTTTTATGCCTGTGTGTGATTAGGGTTCTATTGACATCGATGGTTGTTCATTCCATGATGTACTATGTGTTCCATCCTTGTCCTCGAACCTTCTCTCCATTTATCAAATTACTCATAGTGGGACAGAGAAGACAGTTGAGTTCACTGCAGATTCTATACACATCCGAGATTGTGCAACCGGCCACATTGTTGCTATAGGGATAGTTGATCATGCCACCCACCTGTACTCCTCCCATTTTGGTCCACCATCTCCTATGTCAAATAATATCTCTCCTACTTCACGAGTGCCTAGGGAGAAGAATTTGAGTCACCTAAACTTTTGTGTTTCTCCTAAGATCAGTGTTGTAGCTTCTCCACCTCCTCCTATTATTGTGCCTGCCTTTGTTCATCATGATTCTTCTTTAGCAGACCCTGTTATTGTCACTCCTTGCATCGATCCTTCCCCTCCAATTGTTGAGGGTACATCCAAGGACATTCATCTCCTCCTAGCTGATAGATCCAGCTCATCTATTGGCCCACCTTCATTGGGGATTCCATTCTAGGAGTCTCATTCATTCTCCTTTGAGCACCATCTCGGCCTTCTGGTTTCACCTCTCATTCAGGGATTTACTTGTTACTCTGTACCTCTATTTCTTCCACATTGGATTTCCATTGGTTTGATCATTCATATAGGGGTTCCATCATTTTGGGGGGCTTTGGTGTCTCATCCCTCTCTCATGGGGGGTTTGACTGTACTTATGGTTTTGAGAGAGTCTCTTGAGGCATTCTCTTTCTGCATTTTCTTCTATCTCTTCTTGGAGTAGGGTTTTTCCCATGTGGTTTTCTCTATTTCTCTACTTTACAGAGATTTGGTTGTGGTTGGGTACCTGATCAGGCCTTGTTGTCAGGACCCTCTTTTCCTGCTTTCATAGTTGTGCTAGGTTAGCTTACCTCCTGAGCTTCACTTAAGGGGGGCTGTTAGAGTAATTATCTATTTACACTTATTAATTAGATCACTTTGATTTAATTAATTAAGTTGTTAATTACTCTAGTTTACTTAAGCTTTCTCTTAGGTGCATTATAATTAGTATTTATATTAATTATTAATGTACAACCTAGCTTTTTCTATTTTAGGGTTTCGTTCACCTTTATAGGTTGAATTTTGTAATTTCCTTTTCATTAATTCAGATTATAATTTTGCTCTCACTTTCTGAGCAACTTTTGAGTTCTTCTCTTTCCATCTTTCTGCTTCTCTTCTGTAACAGGTTCTTGCATGCAGGTGTTCTTCAGGTTCTATGGATTTGTCTCTCAAATCCCACAGAAACTGATACAAAGAAGAAAAAGAAGCACAACAGGTAACTTCATCAAGCACAACTGACAATGCCGATAAATTGGCAATGGTTTTACATTCTAGTGCAACTCAAAAGAAGAAGAATAAGTTGGAATCACTTTGGATGAAATCATTGAGATACCAAAATGTGACCCAACAACACTTGATTTTGAAGCATTACAAGAATATGGTGAAATATGCCAAAGGAAGGCATTACATGAGAAGCTAAGGAAAAAACACCAAGACTCCATGGTACTAGAAACAACATGGGACATATTGCACCAAATTGTACCCGATGTTGATATTGATCAAAACAAGCCAATTCTTGATCAATTAGCCACTCTCACCAAAGAAATAACAACATAGAATATTGATGCAGAGAAGGCAATTGAAGAGAGAGCAGAGCTAAAGTACCAGTAGAAACTTATTGAGAACATCAGCCAAAAAGTGGCAGTCAACAAGGTAAAGCTTTCATAATTCATTACTGAATTAAATCTAATTATAACTAAATCTATTTCCTTGATTCAACAACTGAGCACATTGGAAAAGTTCACTAAAGAGAATAGTGACAACATAGCAAAGTTAGATATAGATCTAGCTAACAGTGCTCAAAGCTTAACCACCGATGGATACAATGCAATTAAGTTGCATTATGAGAAGATAATTGAAATAAAAAGGTTAAGGAAAGAATTGTGGGAAGCAGAGATGCACTTCAGGGAAGAATTCACCAAGCTCCAAGCTCAACTTCTACCAAACCTTACACTGCTTCAACAACATATCAGTTCAGCAAAGTAACTGATAGCAACTCCCAAGATGTCTATATCAGACTGCATCTATGATATGCACTCCAAGATCACACTTGAGCACATGGCTCTGGAGAACTTAAATGAAAAATGGGAGAAAATGATGGAAGATATGAAGTCTTAGCACTCCCACATTTTTTATAAACTATAAGGTATTGACCTTTGCCCTTAATATGAAAAAAAGGGGAAAATGATATCAGTACTATACTAAATAAATGGAAAATGATATGTATATGTGTATTCATATGGTAAAATGATATGTATATGTATTTATAGAGGGAAAGATATCATATGTACAGATATACCAGCATATACATAGGGGGAGTCATGAAATGACTAAGGATTATATATGTTGTATATACTTAACATTTTGTTAGTATTTTGCACATATTAGTTTTTGATACTAATGTCAAAGGGGGAGATTGATGAAATTAATTTACCATTAGTATGAAGACAAAACTTTCAATAAGTATACACTAAAAGATAGGACAAGAGGAAACCAAAAATCAAATATAAAGAGATCACCAAAGATGACTAAGTACAAAGAAAACTGACGACACAACTTTGTGTGTAAACTGAAAATGCAAAGATAGGAGGATAAAGAGGAACCCAACGTGTAGGATACAGTACAGACTGAGAGACAATTAAAGAGAAATCTGAGAGAAAAAAACTGAAATTTATTCAACTGATTCTAGAGCATAACTAACCGTCAGAAACTGAGAGTCAGTTGCAGCCCGCAAAAAGTGGATCTGACTTCCACGTCAGATAAAGGAGTCATGTTCTATTTATAGAATCTTGATTTTTTTTAAACCATTTCTTTAAGGACAAGAACCATGAATTTAAGTGCTTTAATCAGTCTAACTGATTTAAAACACATAGACTAGGAGATCTAGGTAAAAGTTGTAAACCTGATCTTAGAGTTAACATTGTTTTTCGTGAAACTTGATGATGTCAATCCATCTTATAAATAGATGATGCAATCATTCATTAAAAAAGATGTGAATATAGAGGAGAGGATGAATGAATCCTATGAGCACATCCATGGATTAGATTGAAAGTTTCAAGAACCAGAACAGCAAAAGGTGAATTTGGTTATCAGAACCAAGAACAGAGGCTACCGAGAATCAGAGGTATTATTCAATCACAATTAGGTGATAATATTTCTCATGTAAACTTGAATGGATCTGTATTGTCAATAGGATATTGCATTTACCAGGTCAATTTGTAATTTTCTATCATTCTAACAAGTGGAGAAAAGTGTAAAAATCCTTTCAAGGAAGGTGGATTTAACAGTCCAACTATAAATCTCTTAACCGAGTGCACACTCAATAGTGTTGCTAAAGCTCCTAACAGAGTAGACTTTAACAGGTCTCCATCGATACTCTTAACTGGGTAGATCACCAAAAGTGATCAAATTGTAAGCCTTAACCGGCCCCTACTAATTTGTAGATAGTGAAGATTTTGTGGGTGTCATCCCCACCACAGTTTTTACTTCCTAACAGGAGTTTTATGTGATATCATATCTTGTTTTATGTGTCAATTACTTTCATCAATGTTTCTATGAATGTTCACATGTATGTTAAGCTAATGAATTGATATAACTCACATCAAGATAGTATAGATTACTATATGTTCCAACAGTAAATATGCCCTTCTTCAAATGAACCATCACCTCATCACCAACTTCAAAAACATGATGTCTCCTAGACTTGTCATCATTTTCCTTATACTTCTGATTACTCTATTCCAACTTCAACTTCACTTCCTCATGTAAAGACTTCATAAAATCAGAAAATACTTCCCCTTTAGCACTTCTCTTTTCTTCACCAACAATATCCCTCAAATCTGATACTCCTCTAGGCTGCATTCCAGTAACAATCTCAAAAGGTCTTTTTCCTATACTCCTTGATGAGCCTCTTAAAAGGCCATCTTTTCAAATGTTTCTTACTTTATTTTTCAACAGTTTGCTTGCAAATCAGATACTTTAAACTTATGGTTTTATATGTATATTTTATATATGTAAAGACATAAGTAGGTAAATGGATGGTAAGAACATGGTGTATTTTCTTGGAATTAATGGGTAGAAGTTGCAGGATATAAGTAGTTGCATGCTAATGAATAATCCTATTTCCTATGCTATGTTTATGGGTATTCTCCTTCCTGTAGCCGAATGTCATGCAAGAGTATCAAATGGAAACTAACACTTCTTTCCTATTATTAAATGATAAAATATATATATGTATATGAAGTTGTGTATGCTAACCATTTTGTAGGGATCAAGTTGTGGCACATTCAAAAAAAGCATCGTGGTGCTGAAGGGGTCAATGACAGCCATTGCTACAAAAGTGCCATTGTGCCTAAGGAATTAAGCAAGTGGTTGAAGAAGGGCATGCTGCAAGACTTTCATGGAGGAAAAAATCAATTCAGTTCCTAAGTAAACACAGCACGCGGATCTAGGGCCACCATATGCTATATTCTAGGAACAAATTGAAGACTTACTCTTTTTGATTGATGTTTTTTGTTATGAGCATTATGTATCCATTAGTGATCCTCACTAATGGAGTGATCCTAGATTTAGGGAGTAGTGTATTTTCTCTTTAAATAAGCAGACTATTGTAACTCTTAAAGTTAGTCGAGTTAGTTGATATAATTTCTAGAACAGAAGTTGATATTGTAACATTGTTTTACTTTCCAAGTATATTTTCTCCATGAATGAATAAAGTGCATAATTTGAGTATCATTCTCTTATCTTGATTTCATTTCGATTCACTCATCCAAGGGGGCCCACTTGGTGATTGAATCTCTTTGTTAGATTAGAAGTTATTTCCTTGTTAATTAAGAAGTAATTAGAACTCTGTTGTTCCTGCAGCCACTAGTAACAGAATTGGTAGATTGTTCCTGCAGCATAGGCGAGTAGAGTAACTCCTATTTGTGATTACTATTTTCTTAGAGTAAACGCATTTACTTGAGATAGTATAGATTCCTTAAGCTTAATGTATTTCAATTCCATAGGATTAGCCATGAGAATCAAGAAGGTTTGAAGCATATGCTTTGCAAATACCATTCCAAGTTTACATCCCTGGTCGATAATTAACTGAGACTAAATAATCTACTTAGTAGCCATTTAGGGTGTCCAATCTTGAAATAGTAGTCCAATGCTATGTGTTTCTAAGACAATTGTTTATCCAAGCACTCCTATGGCACTGCTACCGGGGATGGTGTTAGTTCAAACTTACTTTGGTGTTCATGTTCCCAATTTTCATAATCTAGGAATAAATTTCAAGCAATCCTTTTATGCATAGAAGAAGAGATCCTCATGGGAGATTCCTTCCTCATCAACACCAGGAAAAACCATTTGATATTTTCAATCCTGAGCCAGAGGAACCCCGAGTTGAGAGTGAAGAAGAAGACCCATTTAAAAACCCATTTGTTGACACCCAAGGAGAAATTCCATCACCATCATCCTTCAAAGAATCACTACATTTTCATGTCCTCTTTGATGAGCCTGAGTATCAAGACAATCCATTAGCACTTATTATCTATCATCCACCACCATCAGGACCTCCTCCAAGGATGGCTCAACCTACTTTTCCATTCCCAATTCCTCCTCAACAAGGTAACCAAAACCTGAAGAACATACCAGTCATTGCACTCCCAAAATTCTGGCCTTATTACTAAAGATCTAGAGACCTTCCTTTTTGAGTTTGACATCCTCTGTAGGAGTTGTAACTACACAACTGATGCCCATAAGCTAAATTTGTTCCCATCAACCCTTAAAGAGGCTACTCTAAGGTGGTTCATGGGCCTTGGAGCTAATGTTGTAGAAAATTGGAATGCCATGAGAAACATGTTTATTGTCAAATATAAAGAGTACTGTAGAGGATGAGATTTAAAGGGAGATGACATTTTCAAAATGTCACAAAAAGAGGATGAAACCTTGGAGGACTATGTTTCTAGGTTTATGTTTAACCTGCAGTGCAATACTCAACACCAGTTGAATGAGGAATCCCAGAAGCATATGTTCCTCAAAGGTGTCAATGATGGAAGCATAGAAGCCTTGGACCTAATGGTTGGTGGGGATATCACTCAGAAGAACTGGGTAGATATTAAGACTATATGTGTAAATTACTCAAGAGCTACAGTAAGAAAGGGAAGAGGACTAAGAGATTTGCCTCATAAGACAAACAATTCAGGAGTATCCAAGATAGAGTTGTCCAACCTCATGTCTGACTTCAAACAAGACATTATCAATGATCTAGCCACTCATCTGGATAGCATGCAATCCTAGAGGAAGAAGGAGGATGTAGAAGCTATGTCTGTTGAATTCTTCTCCCACTACAGAGAGAAGAGAAGAAATTGTAAGTACAAAACTGTTGCATCCGTGGACACTACCTCAATGCCCACCAATTTTAAAGAAATAAATGAGGAGAATCGAGAGGTTTTATACATGGCTCAAAGGCGACCATGGGCTCAGAGACAAGGTATGCCTCAAGACCCCCTGAATAATTTTGGTTATAATAATAATAATAGTAATCAGTGGCAAAATGAAAACCCCCAAAATTTTGGCCCTCAAGGATAAAATTGGAATCATAACTGGTCTAACCAGCAGCCATAGTATAACCAAAAATTCCAACAATAGCCTCCATTTAACCCATACCAGCAATAGTTTAACCAATATCAGCAGCTGCAGCAAAATAACCAATGGAAACCAAATGGTAACTGGAAACAGCAACCTCAGTAGGGACCTAATCAGCCTAATCAGTAGCAAGCTATCATGCCTCCACCTCAAAAACAAGCTATTATGCCTCCACCTCTTGTAGCCAATAGTAGTCCTCAGAAGCCACAACTACCTACGCAAACAAATCCAAATCCTAATAACAAGCAGCAAGCTTATTCACTGCAGGTGAATGACATCCACCTACAATCAAGAACAACATTGCCTACACCTAGGGTACCCATAATAACTGATGTTTCTAATTCTGAGGAAGTCCTTGACAATCAAAACACTGATGTTCCACCTATTCCACCACCTACTCTAGTTTTGAAAACTCCACCTTATCCGCAAAGATTGGCTCAACAATCAGTACCCCCTAAAGAGAATCCTATTGCAACTAACCTGATTGAACAAATAAAGCAAATGACTATCCAAATACCATTATTAGATACCCTCAAAGAAATTCCCATTTATAATAAAGAAATCAAGGAAGCCTGTATCAAGCACCCTAGTAGGAAAAAGAAAGATCCAGATACCTTCCATGTTCTTGGGAAGCTTTCTGATCTTATGCTCAGTAAAGCCTTGATGCCTAAAGACTCTGATCTATGGAGTCTAGTGGTTACCATTCATATTAATGGCATACAAATATAGAATGTTTTTGGTTGATTTAGGGGCATCTATTAATGTAATGACTATGGATGTGTTGTTAAGACTTAGCATCATTGGGTTGAGGGAAACACCTACCATTCTCCACTTAGCTGATAATTCCATTGTCAAGCCAGATGGTATGGTAGAGGATATTGTTGTCACACTTAATTCCTTGGATTACCCCTTAGATTTCATAATCTTGTCCCCCAAAGCCACACTAGGAGGATATCCATTAATCCTAGGAAGGCCTTAGTTGGCCATAGTAGACGCTTGCATTGCATGTCACTCTAGAAAAAATGACCATATCTGATGGCATTCATACCAAGAAAATAAATTTGTATTCTCTAGCCAAACACAAAGTTGAACTTGACCAAGTTGTCTGGCCAGATCTAGGAGATGCTTCCCTCGAAGCTAATTCAGTACAGTAGCTTATGGTTATTGGTAGAGATCCATTTATGGCCTCACAAGAAGAAGATGACATACTAGTAGCAATCCTTACAAACCAATATGGCTCTGAAGAACCCTCTTTTCATATCCCTAATTGTTCCCTACAAACCATATTGCCCAAGCAGTCCTCATCTAAGTTTCCTGCAACACCTAATTATCTCCATACTTTGTTACCCCATGAGATAAAGTCACCCTCATTTGCAGAAGTGCTTATGCTGGATAAAGTCAGAAGAGTAGAAATTTCCTTATGTAAGGAATTGAATGTCAATAAGAATCTCACTAAATCTCAGATGTCTAGCCTTCTCTATCTTTTGAAAGAGAGTCAGCAAGATTTTGCATGGGACTATACTAACATGAAGGGACTTGACCAAAAACTGTGTACCCATAAGATCTATATAATTCCTGAGTCTAGACCAATTAGGCAATCCCAGAGAAGAATAAACCCTGCACTAAGAGATATAGTAAAGGTTGAGTTACAAAAACTCCTCCAAGCTGGCTTTATATATCCTATTTCTGACAGCCAGTGGGTCTCCCCTCTTATAATTGTCCCAAAGAAAGGTGGCAAATGGAGAGTTTGTGTGGACTATAGAGAGCTTAATAAAGCCACCAAGAAAGATCACTTTCCATTACCCTTTATTGACCAAGTACTTGACAACCTTGCTGGTAAGAAGTATTTGTTGGCAAGTTGACTCCCATGGAGTATATGGCTTATTTTGTGTTGTCATTATGGAAACAAATTCATATGAAGTTTTGACAGTAAACTATGAAGTGAAAATTGATTAAGTGTAGAAGACAGAACTGAACAGTGACTTGTAGTTGATTAGGGCATCAACGCACGTGCGTATGATCACATCAGGATATGCAAGTTTAGACTTAAGCTCCATCATGTGTTATTATGCTTACCCTATACATGCATGGTACAGAATGGAAGTATGGACAAATTACAGGAAGAACAAATACACCAGCAGTCCAGAATATAGAGTATGAAGCCAACTTCATTATTTTGATTAGCATGTAATTTTTTTTATGTAAAGGCTAAGCGCCTAATGTAGTAAGTTTGTAATCATGTATTAAAAATTTTTGTAAACACGCTTAAGCCATTTTGTTTGGAAGCATTGTGAATGTTGTTTTTGGGCCGACTAAGGTCTTGTTTATAGTCGCGTCTATTCATGCATAAACATATATATATGCAATGTAAAGATATATTTGAAGTGTCCAAGAAATAGTCAGAGAAGATATATAGTAGAGTAGCATGAGACAAAGCCCTTAAGAATACAAGAGCATAAGCACATAACTAAAACTGATCAAACATCTGTGTCACATACAGCAGTTCACTCTTGGATATAGTGCATATCTATTCTCAGGAGGTTGTAGCCTTCTTTCTTATTGACCAGTGAGCTCTTGGACAGTGAGTCCTCACCCCTAGCAGGGTTGTTTTTAAAATACTCCTAATAGGTTCAGGCCTTTAACTAGATCATTGTACTTGCATTGTAAAGATTGCTCCTAACAGGGAAAAGGAACTTTAATAGGTTCATTATACTAGTGTAATATTTGTGGGTACTAATTCCCACCGGAGTTTTCCTCTAATCAAGGTTTCCCCATAATCATATTATGTGTTATGTGATCTTATGTTAAGCTTCAAGTAGTATATAAATGTTTTATGTTTAAATTTTCTTAAATTGAATAAATAGCTAAACATTGATTCACCCCCCCCCCCCCCCCCCCCACTCAGTGTTTCCAACAATTGGTATCAGAGCTCTGGTCCTCTGAAAGAAAAGTTTAACCACTTGACGAGATCATGGATTCAACAGAAGTAAAACATCTGAAAAAGAATCTTGAAGCAACTCTTGAAGATATGGACATATCTAAGAAAGAAAATGAAGAACTAAAACTAAAGGTTGATGGCTCTCAAATGCTTATCAAGAAACTAAGGAAAGATCTGAAAGTTTGCTCTACAAATGATTTGGGAGAAATGGTTAAGAAGTTGAATGAAAAGAACATGTCTTTGAAAGATAAGATACAAGAATTGAATGATCAACTAACTGATAGCCTATCAGCTATTGAAGAGAAGAACAAAGAAAATAAATAGTTAAATGAAGAACTCATTCAAGCCAATATGAAAATTTTGGAATTGGAAAACATCAAGAATAAAATTGAATATGAATTATCTAGAGCAATAGACAAGATTGATAAACTACACACAAGTTCTGATCTAATTCAATCATAGCTTTATGCACAAAAACTACAAGGTGATACCACTGGTATGGGATATAGTTTAGCTCAAATTGAGATCAACTCAGTACAAGAAAGAAAGAAAGCACAAAAAAAATCTTCAGAAGAAAAGAAAATTGAGAATCATGAAGAGATCAAAGCAAAACAGCCAAAAGATAAGCACAAGTTAGTCAACCGTACTTTCTATGCATGTAACAAGCATGGAAACTTGGCAAGAGATTGTATGAATGTAAGACCCTTCAATGGTTACTATTACTCCTACAATAAGTTTGGTCATAGGGCTATTCATTACAGAACAAATCAAAGAAATCAGCCACAATTGAATCAAAGGAATCAAACTCAATTCAATCAGAGAAATCAACCTCAAAGAAACTTGTAAAACATTACATGTCAAATATGTAATTACAATGGACACTCAGCCAAGCAATGCAGCATGATGAATAACAACATCAGACCTCCTATCATTTGTCACTCATGTGGAAAAGCTGGACACATCTCAAGGTCTTGTAGATCAAGAACAAAAGGACAAGAGAATCCTAAGAAGTCTTTGTTTGAATAATCAGGAGAAGTTAAGTTTGTGGAAGCTAAATCTAACTCAGATAAAATATGGGTCAAAGTAAAGAAGGATAATGAAGAGAACAAGGTAGTAAATGCATCCTCAATGGACAAACCTTCTACTTCTAGTTAGTTGACCCTCATGGTCTTAGGGGGAGCTATTCTAGCTCTAAACCCCTGCATGGCTGGTATACTCACCTCTGAGTATGTGCCTATGGATTCATGCATGTGATCACAAATTAGGTTGTATGCATTCACACATTGCCTTTACTTCATTCTGAACAAAGTTTGAAATTCTCTATGTAAACCGCTTTACAGCAATGAGCATTAAATGCAATTAATCTTTATAAATTGGCAAAAGATCTTAAAATAGCTTCACTTTGCATTTGAGATTAAAGCATTCAAAAAGCAGATAAGCATAGAGCATCAAAGCACTACAGCTTGAAGGATTAGTTGGTTTGTGAATGGATTACATTTGGAATAGAACCCTAGCAGTCACATCATTTCAGAATCATCGTGAAACCCTACTTAACCAAGACACAAGTTGATGAAGGGCGATCCCCTTAATACCACAAACACATAACAGAAATAGAGAAGCAACAACAATTTGCAAGAACAAAAAATGGACTTCTTATTATCTCCACAAATATGGAATTACAAACTTTCAGAATTACAATATGCAAAGCCACATGGGCATTCCCCTTACAATATTCTGTAGGACAAAGCCTCGAATTATTACCCAGATCTACCC
>MU224921.1:796723-808384 GCA_018584345.1 Thuja plicata
TTTTTTTTTAAATTTCTCATCCGTACGGCCCTTGGGAGGGCAATAAAATTTTCCCAGAGGCCCCGGTGTCCAAAATGGACAAGCCTTATATGGTTTCTAGGGTTTTTGGGCCTTCTGGACGCAATGGCAGTGTCTGTTTGGGCCCAAAATGCCTCCAAAACCAGAGACCCCCCAGAACCAATAAACAACTACCGGAAAAAACCTTTGAAACCCTCAGTGCCTGTATGCTTCAACAGAATACAAACAGCGAGCTGCAGGCGAGCTCTGATACCATATTGGATTTGATAACCATCAAATCAACCCAAGAAACCTGCATGCATGACTATCACATAAACAGAAGCAAAAAGACAGAAGAGAGAAGGGAATCAGCTATGGCGGCCGATAGGCCAGAGACTGCAAATGCATGTTGACAGAAATTATGTTCTATATTCAACAATGAAATGATTTACAATCTCGATACTGAAAAGTAAAGCGGTGAATCCTTATAAAGGATACCGAAGCCCTAAAAGGGAAACTCTCAGAAATAGAAAGTTCCTAAGTCTAACTTAAGAAGAAAAGAGTAATTACTAAATTACTCTAACAGTGTATATGTTAAAAAGATAAGAATATACAGTTTTTGGTTGTTAGTCAATTTTGAGTAACTTGGCCACATTCCTTTGTTGTCATTAATGAGAAAGGGGGATATTGTTGGCATGTTGACTCCCAGGGAGTATATGTCTTATTTTGTGTCTTCATTATGGCAACAAAGTCATATGAAGTTTTGACAGTAAAATATGAAGTGAAAATTGACTAAGTGTAGAAGACAGAACAGAATAGTGACTTGCAGTCTATCAGGGCATCAGCGCACATGCGTACGATCACATCAGGATATGCGCATTTAGACTTAAGCTCCATGGTGTGTTATTATGCTTACCCTATACATGCATGGTACGAAATGGAAGTATGGACAAATTACAGGAAGAGAAAATACACCAACAGTCCATAATATAGAGTATGAAGCCAACTTCATTATTTTGATTAGCATATAATATTTTGTTATGTGAAGGCTAAGCGCCTGATGTAGTAAGTTTTTAATCATGTATTAAACATTATTTTAAACACACTTAATCCATTTTTTTTGGAAGTGTTGTGAATGTTGTTTTTGGGCTGACTAAGGTCTTGTTTATAGTCGTGTCTATTTAGGCATAAACATATATATATGCAATGTAAAGATATATTTGAAGTGTCAAAGAAATAGTCAGAGAAGATATATAGCAAAGTAGTATGAAGATCTAAGTATGAGATAAAGCCCTTAAGAAGACAAGAGCATAAGCACATAACTGGAATTGATCAAACATTTGTGTCACATACAACAGTTCACTCTTGGATATAGTGCATATCTATTCTCAAGAGGTTGTAGCCTTCTTTATCATTGACCAGTGAGCTCTTGGACAGTGAGTCCTCACCCCTAACAGGGTTGTTTGTAAAAGAATCCTAATAGGTTCAGGCCTTTAACCAGGTCATTGTACTTGCATTATAAATACTGCTCCTAAAAGGGAAAAGTAACTTTAACAGGTTCATTATACTAGTGCAATATTTGTGGGTACTAATTCCCATCGGGGTTTTCCTCTAATCAAGGTTTCCCCGTAATCATATTATGTGTTATGTGATCTTGTGTTAAAATTCAAGTAATATATAATTTTTTTATGTTTAAAGTTGTTGAAATTGAATAAATAGCTAAACATTGATTCACCCCNAGCTAAACATTGATTCCCCCCCCCCCCCCCCTCTCAGTGTTTCCAATAGTATTTTTCATTCCTGGATGGTTTCAGTGGCTACAACCAGATCTAGATATCACTAGAAGACTAGGATAAAACAATGTTCACCTGTTCATGGGGAACATTTGCTTATTTTGTCTTTCCATTTGGAATATGTAATGCACCTACTACTTTTCAGAGGGAAGTAATAAGTATTTTCTCTGACACTGCTGCTGACTGTGTTGAAATATACATGGATGGCTTCACTGCATATGGAACTATATTCAAAGAGGCTCATGCTAATTTGGGAAATTTTCTTAAAATATGTCAGGACTACAACCTCTCACTTAATAGTGAGAAGTGTTATATGATGATGGAGGAGGGAATTTTCCTAGGGCATTACCTCTCATCCTTTAGCATACAAGTTGATCCTACAAAGATTGCATTCATCATTACATTACCCACTCCAGCCAAGAAAAAGGATGTTCAGAGTTTTCTTGTTCATTTCGGTTGATACAATAGATTTATTAAGAACTTCAGCCAACTTGTCACCCCATTGTACACTATGTTGAAGAAAGAAGTAGAATTTGAATGGACAACTGACTGTGAGCTATCATTTTAGCAGTTGAAAGATGTATTGACAAAGACCCCTATTATTAGAGGACCTAACTAGAAGCTATCCTTTCATATCCACACTGATGCATCTGACTATGCCATTGGGGTATTTATAGGACAAAAATAAGGTATAGTTGAGCACGCCATTTATTATATAAGAAAAAATCTGCAACGTGTTGAACTAAATTATACTGTTACTGAAAAGGAACTGCTTGTTGTAATCTATGCACTTAATAAATTTAGACATTACATAACCGGTTATGAAGTATCTATTTATTCTGATCACTCAGCAATCAAATACTTGATGAACAAACCCGCCATCTCTGGTAGGTTATCTCGTTGGTTACTCCTCGTGCAGGGGTTTGATATAACTATCATTGATAAACCAGGAAAAGCTAATGTGGTGGCTGATTTCCTCTCTAGATTACAAGTTCCCGATGATCCTACAACAATTGATGACAGCTTCCCGAAAGAGCACCTATTCTCTATTGCAACTTACAATCCATGGTATGCTGACATTGCCAACTACCTTGCTACAAGAAGAACACCACCTCATTTTTCACCTCGTGAACATCAGCTACTGGTTGAGAAATTCTTCAAATTTTCATGGATCTCTGGATTTATGTTCTACACAGGTCCTGATCAAGTCACCCGCGGATGTGTTCACCAAGATGAGACCTATGACATCCTTTAGGCTTGTCATAATGAGTCGTGTGGTAGCCATTTTGCAGGAAAAAGGATAGCATACAAGGTATTGACAACTGGATATTATTGTCCTACCTTACATAAATATGTAGCTAAGCATACTAGACATTATGACTAATTCCAGTGAATGGGTCATCCAACCAAGTCTGATGAAATGCCCTTGCAGCCTCAGGTGGTATTAACACCATTTGACAAATGGGGCATTGACTTTGTTGGTCTCATCAAGCCATCTTCCCATGGTAAGTCTTATATCTTAGTATGCACTGACTACGCCACAAAATGGGTTGAAGCAAAGGCAATGAGGCATGCTAGGGATCATAAGGTAGCATATTTTCTCTATGATTTTATCTTTACTAGGTTTGATGTACCTTGTGAAATAGTAACAGATCAAGGTGTGAAATTTACATCTAATCTTATTGTTGAATTGATGAATGAGTACACAGTGAGGCATGGGAAATCTTCACAATACCATCCTTAGGCCAATGGGAAGGCTGAGATCACAAATTGGTAAATTGAGGCCATCCTAACCAAAAAATTTGTTGTTCACAAAAAGGATTGGGTTGCTCGCCTTCCTGAAGCCATTTGGGCTTACCGAACAACTTGGAAAACCACGACTAGTTTTACTCCTTTTGAGATGGTTTATGGAAAATTTGCATCCATGCCTATTGATTTTTACCATAAGACTATTAGGATGGCATTAGAGTTAGATATCAACCTTATCAGGGCACAAGAGGATAGGCTCCTACAGCTTAATGAATTGGATGAGTATAGGAAGTTTGCACTTCACAACACCGAGCTGATTCAAAAGTAGTCAAAGAAGTGGCATGACAGATTCATCAAGGATAAGAAATTTTCCATTGGTGATTGGGCATTTCTCTATGACTCATGCTATCAGAATACTCTAGGAAAATTTAAGACCCATTGGTTAGGGCCTTATGAAATAATCTCAATTTTTGACAATGGTGCAGTTCAGCTATCTACCTTTGATCCTGTGCGATTCAAACTGCTTGTCAACGGGCATCGTCTTAAGATCTACCACAAACTCATGATTTTTCAAGACTTCCTATAGTAGTTCCAGCAAACCATAGACACCCACACTCCTGCAGCTGAAGCATCTGGGTCTTCCACCCAGGTTTTCACCAATCTGTGATTTTTATCCCAGATTCCATAATAAAAAATTCACTTCCTATGAAATAATTTCTCCGCAATAAAATCCACTTCACCTCCTCTCTCTACCATGTGTCTATACCATTGCATCACTCCATTAGTTTTTTTAGCATAGCAGAACACTCTTCCTGCAGTACCTCACAGGTTAGTGACACATACTTTTGCTCGTATATTATTTTATTCATTTTTTATTTTGGATTAAGTGTTCTTTTATTTTTTACTCTTGCACGCAAAGGCTTGGTGGGACCCATACCTTACACTTAGTTGGGGGGAGGGATTATTTAATGCTTGTTTCAAAATATTTCCAAATCAATTTTAGCATGCAAAAAGGCAAACTTTATTTCTTGCCTTTTCACGGTGACTACCGTCATGTGCAAGCTTATCTGTCCTTTCGTGATTAAGTCATCATGATTTGAAAGCAATTAAAAGTTAAGGTTCACTTAATTATGACATTTCCATGATGTGTTCAGGTGGCAGACCTTAACATGCATGAATGTATTTATGAATACCATTCAAAATAATGCTTATTTGCCTGGAATTAAAAGCTATTTTGTACTTCAATTTTTCTCATAAAAAATACCTTGAGTCCGTAAGAAGTCCTATATTTTCCAGTTTTCTATAGCGTCTATGGAGCTCCTACAGAGCCATTTTTGTCATTAGCAATGGGCAGAGACCTTTAGAGGCATGAGCCTATAGATCATCAAGTTCTACTTGGGCACCCGACCGCCTGTGAAATGTTTCAAAGAAGGGGATGGCTGGATTACTGCCTTAGCCTTAATGACTTTGATGAAGAAATTGCTTTCCAATTTCTAAATACTTTGAACAATGGGTTTGTAATGTTTAAGCATCTGAGGATAGAATTCTCAGAGGACATTGTGGCAAAAGTTTCAAAATTGCCACAGGAAGGAGAAAATGGAGTAAGGATATTGACTTGCACTCAGCCAGGGTACAATTTACCCTACATGGCGACCCACGGTTGGACGTTGATAAGAAGCAGGGCACTTCAAGAACATCATTACCCATGGAGTATATGCAGCCAGCTACATTCATAATATCCTACTTCACTTGTGAAGTTCGTTACAAGTACCTCCATGGACTGCATTTCAAGATTTTGAGCGCCCCCCGCGATGAAAATAGGCCAGTAAACTTACCTATTTTTCTATTTAATATTATGAAAAAGCAAGCATCTCTTGTACATTCAAGAAAAGCTCAATCTATTTCCCATCATTGTTTAATCAAATTAGTCATAGAAAGGGAATTAATTAAGCAATCAATTGGGACCTGGGATGAATTCTTGGCCATGGAGGAAATAGCACCTAGAACAGTTGGCCCTAGAGGCCAAGGTGTAGGAAGAAGGGTTAACATAGAAATGAGGGTTTGTAAGGTAATACAAAAAACAAAGGCCATTCTTGAAGCGTCTTCTTCTAAACCTATCCTATCTAGGAAAAGAGCTTGCAATGTTAGTACTCCTATGTCTAATAAAAAGAAAGGTAAAACTAGGGAAGCCGATGTCACTCCTGATACTTCACCTTCCGAGGAAACTAGGTCTGCTTCTATGAAGGATAAAGGTAAAACCATAGAGGTAGAGGGTATGAATCCAGAACATCAACCACCTAGTAATGAAGATGTTAGTAATCTAGCTAAGGAACCCTTGCCCTCTCCCAAGGAGAAAATGCTAGAAGAACCTCCTATAGCCATTACAGAGGACGTGTCCACCAGTAGGAAGAAACATAAATATCCTCTGAGCTCTTTTCAAACCCCTATCAGGAAGAGTGCTATAATTTCTTCTAATATTAGTAAGGCAGACAAAATCCTTGATCTAGTTATAAATGTTGAATCTTTTGACTCTGCAGAGAAGTCCTCTTTGGAGGCAATGGCTCCAAAAAGAATAGATAGTGACACCATGTCCCACATTATGAATGATGAAGCTATAGCTGACCCTCAAGTTGAATACATCCTCATAGACAGTGATAAGGATTCTGAGGAAACAGATGGATTTTTCAATAACTATGTCGGGTAAGATACTAATGGAAATTCAGAAAACCTACCCCCTAATGAATTCCCTACAATATATGAGGACATTGTTGAAGATTTGTTTGAAAAAATGAGTAGAGACGGGTTGGACACGTTGGTCAAGGCAGCTGAGTTTTCCCAAGTGGATGACTCAATAAAAACCCTTGTCATATGGAGAGGAAAAACTTCCATTGATGAATCCTGCCAAGCAGATGACTCAATGAAAACTCATGACAAAGGAAAAGGGGCTACTTCCACTGAAGAAGAGTAGTAAGAATCCCTCGACTTGCATCTGGGTGGATTGATATTCTTCAGCAGGGACCCATGCCACCACCGGATTTTTCCACACCTTTACCAGCAGGATTGAGCTTATACCAAAATTTTATTTGGGAAAAGGCACAATGGGAACTGGAAACATAAAAACTGAAAAGGATCATTAAGGAGCAGGCTTGTCAACTGGAATAGAAAACAAATCAGGTTGCAGTATTGGAGAGGAAAATTGAGTAGATCACTAAATTGATTCTTGTAACAATGGCATGTAGGTCACCATCTCCAGTTTATGCTTTGTTCCTTAAAGAGAAATTTGTTAACTTTCAATTGCCTAGGATTGTAGAGGGATTGATTCCTTCTATTTCTACACCTCACAAATTTTATGATGCCTTCCAGATAGCTCCCATGTCCATCAAAAACCTATTATATAAATTGTACTTGCACAATCTTTTTGTGCCAGACAATAGGGATTGGAATTCACTTTTGTATGTGGGAGATGTTTAGCTAAGGGCAGTGATGTCTTGGATTTAGAATGAGATTAGTAGAGAGCATCAGGCTTTACCATATAGAAGCAGTGAGATAGATATACCCCTCATGATGATGCCTGAAGTTCAGAGTTCTAGATATACTTTCCTTTATTGGATCTCAATTACAATGAATCCTAGTGGATCTCGCAAAGTCCTTCTAGTCAGAGAGCATGCATACATAGATTAGGAACAACATTCATCACAAGATATTGAGGCCATGATTGCAGCTTGAAGATAGAGGTGGGTACGGATATCCCATGACTTAAAAATTAGGGAACCTCATTCTCCACATAATTTAACTCTTTCCACTCACCGAGCCCCATGGTTTATAATGCTAGGTCGATCACAGCTTAATTATTGTATTCCCTGGAGGTTTTAACCTCATATCCTCCTACAGCCTTTACTTTCAGTAAATGAGAATGTAGAAGATCATGATATGACTCAAGAAGTACAGAGGTGGGAAAGACTTCAGGAAAACCATGGGTATTTCAACTATATTGCTGATGAACTAGGTGAAAATACCGCCAGTGACCTGAGGCTTAGGGCCAGGATCTGTAATTTCATGATTGTTGGGGACTAGCAATAGTGAAATTAGGGGGAATGATGAGCCTCTTAAAAGGCCATCTTTTCAAATGTTCCTTATTTTCTTTTTCAGTAGTTTGCTTTCAAAACAGATACTTTAAACTTATGGTTTTATATGTATATTTTTTATATGTAAAGACATAAGTAGGTAAATGGATGGTAAGAACATAGTGTATTTTCTTGGAATTGATGGGTACAAGTTGTAGGATATAAGTAGTTGCATGCTAATTAATAATCATATTTCCTATGCTATGTTTATGGGTAGTCTCCTTCCTATAGTAAAATGTCATGCAAGAGTATCAAATGGAAACTAACACTTCTTTCCTAGTATTAAATGATAAAATATATATATGTATCAAAATTTGTGTATGCTAACCATTTTATAGGGATCAAGTCATGGCGCATTCAAAAATAGCATCGTGGTGCTGAAGGGGTCAATGACAGTCGTTGCTGCAAAAGTGCCATCATTCCTGAGGAATTAAGATAGCAGTTGAAGAAGGGCGTGTCAAAATACTTTCATGGAGGAACAAGTCAATTTAGTTCCTGAGTAAACACAGTGCATGGATCAAGGGCCACCACATGGTATATTCTGGGAATGACTTGAAGACTTACTCTTGTTGATTGATGTTTTTTTTTATGAGCATTATTTATCCATTAGTGATCCTCATTAATGGAGTGATCCTAGATTTAGGGAGTAGTGTAGTTTCTCTTTAAATAAGCTGACTATTGTAACTCTTAAAGTTAGTCAAGTTAGTTGATATAATTTCTGGACTATAAGTTGATATTGTAACACTTTTTTACTTTCCAAGTGTATTTTCTCCATGAATGAATAAAGTGCATAATTTTAGTTTCATTCTCTTATCTTGATTGCATTTATATTCACTCATTCAAGGGGGCCCACTTGGTGAGTGAATCACTTTGTGAGATTAGAAGTTATTTCCTTGTTCATTAAGAAGTAATTAGAACTCTATTGTTCCTGCAGCCACTGGTAACAGAACTGGTAGACTATTCCTGCAACATAGGCGAGTAGAGTAACTCCTATTCATGATTACTATTTTCTTAGAGTAAACGCATTTACTTGAGATAGTATAGATTCTTGAAGCTTAATTTATTTCAATTCCAAAGGATTATCCATGAGAATCAAGAAGGTTTGAAGCATATACATTGCAAATACCATTCCAAGTTTAGGTCCCTAGTCAATAATTAAATGAGACTAAATAATCTACTTAGCAGCCATTTAGGGTGTCCAATCCCGAAATACCAGTCCAATGCTATGTGTTTCTAAGACAATTTTTTAGCCAAGCACTCTTATTCACAGAATTGATATATGCAAACTCAACTTGTGCCAATATCATATCCCAATTACTTAGCATATCTCCAACTAAACATCTAAGAAAATTACCCAAGATTCTATTCACAACATCTACATATCCATCTATCTGTGGATGGAATGTAGAAATAAACCTCAACTCAGTATCCATCTTCTTCCACAAAGTTCTCCAAAAATAATTGACAAACTCGCTATCTCGGTCATAGATAATACTTCTCGATAATCCATGCAATCTAACATCCTCTTTGAAGAAAATATCATAAACATGCATAACATCTGATGTCTTATTACATGGTATGAAATGTTCCATCTTATAAAATTTATCCACAACAAAAAATATGGAATCATACCCTCTTGTTTTCTTAGGTAATCCAAGAACAAAATCCATATTGATGTCATTCCAAGGCTTCTCAAGAAATAGAAATAGGTGTATACAATCCAGTATTTTAACTTACTCCTTTCGCAACTTGAAAATTTTCACAACTCCTCACAAACTTCTAAACATCCTTATACTTATGTGGCCAATAATTATTTTCCTTAAGAAAACTCAATGTCTTATCAATTCCAAAATGTCCAGCCAATCCACCACAATGATTTTCCTTAATCAAATTAACTCTCATGGAACTTCTTGGTATACATAACTAAATTCATTTGAACAACATACCTTGTTGAATGAAATACTCCTCAAAATTACTTGGTTGTTCTAATAGATTTGGTGCTCTTCACTCTCTCCACGCCTCAAAAAAATCAAGGTCAATGTCATACAACTCCTTCATCTCATCAAAACCAAGAACTACAACCTTCATCTTGATCAACAAAGAATGTCTTTTGCTTAGTGCATTTGCAACTCAGTTAGTAACTCCACTCTTATGCTTGATCACAAATGTGAAACTCTGTAAATATCCAACCCACTTCATATATCTTTGATTCAACTTATATTGACTTTCCAAATACTGTAAAGCTTTATGATTAGTATACAACACAAACTCCTTAGGAATCAAATAATATCTCCACTTTTTCAAAGCTTGAACACTAGAATAAAACTCTTGATCATACACAAAATATGTCCTTTTAGCATCATTCAACTTCTCACTAAAGAAAACAACAGGTTTACCTTCTTGACTCAACACAACTCCTATTGCACTACCACTTGCATCACACTCAATTTGAAATACCTTATTGAAATCAGGTAAAGCTAAAATAGGTAACTCGGCAACCTTTTGTTTCAAAATCTCAAAACTTGTGTCATCTCCATGTGTCCGTTTAAAATCCTTTTTATCTCCTCTCATAGTATCAGTCATAGCATTACAAACATAACTGAAATTCTTAATGAACTTTCTGTAGAAACTAGCCAAACTATGAAATGATATTATCTCACCCACATTCTCAGGTGTAGGCCATTCTAGAATTGCTTTAACCTTCTCAGGGTCCATTTTCAAACCATCAACTGAAATCACAAATCCTAAATACTCAATCTCTTCTTGCATATAGGAACACTTCTTCAAATTAATAAGTATCCTCTCCTCTTTCATTCTTTGCAACACTTGTCTAATATGCTCAATGTGTTCTTCCTTAGTCTTACTGAATATCATAATATCATCCAAATAAACAACTCTAAACTTACCCAAAAATCTCTTGAGAACTTCATTCATCAACCGTGTGAAAGTACTAGGTGCATTAGTCAAACCAAAAGCCATAACCAACCACTCATATAAACCATCTTTTGTCTTGAAAGTAGTCTTCCATTCATCACCTTCTCTCATTCTGATATGATGATAGCCACTCTTCAAATCAACCTTGGTAAAATACCTTGCTCCACTGATGCCAAATTCATTGAACTTCCATTGTCAACAATCACTTTGCAACATTTTCCTACCATCTTACATCTGGTCTTGAAAAGACTTCTCCTCAGAACATGTTCTTCATCCACTTGGTTATTACAAAAATCTCTTCTTACCATCAGGTTTTCTCTAGCCTCGGGTCCACTTGGGAAACCCTCAAGATCTTATTGTACCACATCATTTCTATGACTTCATCCATTTCCATCAGAGTGTCTACACTCGAAAGATCTATGCCCTTCTTTTCCACATCTAAAAAAATTACCACTAACACTACCTCTACCTCTTCCTCGGTAGGAACTAGTGCCTCCTCGGTAATAAATACCACCTCTCCACTCAGTCTTGCTTTTATCTTCAGTTTTCCAATCATATTTACCCATATCTTGCACAAAATTATCAAATCTACCACCTTCACCATAGGATCTACCTCTGCCTCTCTGGAATCTACCACCTCAATTTCTTCATCTTTGTTCATACGTATTTGTCAATATCTCCTCATCTTTCAAGGCATATTGATATGCTTCTTCCACACTATCCAATTTCACAAAACTTATTTCATCCTGAATTCCAGATCTCAATCCATTTAGGTACCTTTCAACTTTCTCAACCTCATCATCCACATGTCCAAATCTGATGTCCAATCTATAGAATTCCTCAGTGTATTCCTTCAGAGTCATATCCTTTTGTAAGAACCCCTTGGGGCTCTAACTTTGACAAACACTGAACTGTGGTTTAATTTTGAATGTTTGAAAATTTGTCAAACACTTTGCAGGCAAGCTCTGATACCACTGTAGTATCCCTTGCTAAATGATGGAGAAAGATGATTTTTCTACTCAAGGAATATTGTCAAACAAGTTGCATACAATCTGAAAAATGCC